>JAFIDM010074814.1:0-25190 GCA_023159025.1 Thereuonema tuberculata | reverse complement strand
TAGAAAAACAAATGAACTTATCAACTGAAATTATTCTATAGTTGTTACGTCATCTAAAATAGAACATCTAATCACCCTGAATGCACTCACTTGAATTTGTTTTCAATATATGCCTGATAACTATTATTGATTAGATGAATTTTATGCTTACCATTGGCTTTTTATGTTTATAAACAAATAGTTTTTGAAATAAATAAGTAAATTGCAACTCTGCATTAATAACTCGAAGATCCTTTCGCTAAACATTAGATCACAAACAAAATATTTTTGAAAGATTCGGAATGTTAATATACAAATCATGAATGATAGTTTTGATTCGTAGTTTTTAAGACTTAGCTGGAACTTTACTCCAACAGCAAATGAACTTGTCAGACCTGTGTGCTTCGTTGTAAAACATAGCGGGAATAAAATGTGATTCTTTAGGAGTGTAACGTAATTCAATTTCTTCATTTGTCAGCTTTTACTGTTGCAGCGGCGAATTTAATTGTTACAACCGAGAAGGTCAGTTTCTATGATTTCCGGGAGGGATGTAGTAAGGGAAACTTTCGAAATGTCCCACATTTTCAACGCTGTTCTCAACGGTTCTCAATTGAAATAATCGTTTACCATCATCTTGAGTTTTTTACACAGTCCTGCGAAAGAGCAACACCTAAATTTATACAATTCTTCAAAATGACATAAAAAATAAAGTTAATTATAAATATATTAATAACAATATTTTCCGGAATCCTTTTGGTGCAAAATAACGAATATACGTCTTGGTTAGGTGTTTTCCATAAGTAAAAGCGCGGTCTTTGGATAAAGCAAAGAAAAATAAAATGGAAAGATTTGAAATATTTTGTAATAGCTACACTAGTAGCTAGTGTACTCGAAGTAAATACTTAATTTTTCTCCTTTTGGTAGATAAACGAAACTAGCATCATAATTTATTTATTAATAATTGGGAAAATAAACTGACATTATGTTTTAATTATATTTCCATATTTGTTTGGACCTCCTGTAAAATTCACTCCACTCATTTTCATCAAACACAATCTGTTGAATAATAGAAATTAGCAGAGATCATGAATTCACAGTAATCTATTACGCTAATAAGAACATTAGCATTAGATGCAAAGGAGAATAGTGAATGAAATTTTGTTTAATATATCCCGGGGTACAAGACAGGGTACAAAACAGCACAAATATTCTGACAAATAAGAAGATTAAATTATTTAAATTAATAGATGCTGCCATATAATGAGAAAAAAAACGAATAAAACAAAGAATTCAACTTGCAAAATTCTCTGAAATTACAAATTCCCTCCCAAAAAATGGATAGCATGTTTTCTGCACATATGTAACAGCAATTTTCGAAATTCTTTACAATACATCGTAGAACTGGTTTATATTACATTTATATTTAAAGTGTTTTTACTATTTCACATTCTTAATAAATTAACGTGTGTGAATTGATTGAATAAACAGAAATAGCCAAAACATATATAAAACTAGAAAAAATTTAATATATTAAAATGACATGTGTTTCGATCAGCTTTCTGATCATTTACAAGTAAAAATTCCAATAGATGCAGGCGGTTTTAAGTACAGGAATAACCCGATGAAAAAAGAGGCAGTTGTCAGATGCTGCAACTGGAACGGAAATCTGCTGGCGAAGAACGTAAGCTCCAATCCTGGTAACAAAGGAACACCATCGGGTGGGCGAACTGAAGATGCAGATAATGACGGAGGTTAAGAAGCAGATAACAGGAATCTATAAAATAAAATATAAAATTGTTTAAATTTAGATTAAAAACTTTGTAATTTAAAGTAAAACTTACAGATCTCATTCTGATAAATACCCAGATTGGCAATAACAATTTTACAAAGATAGTTAACGTTTTGCTTAACTCATGTGCTGATGCACACGCCTCGTGAAGGCATTATTTCTAAGACTCTAGCTTGCCGTTCATCAGGAGGTATCAGGTTGCCAGGTTTTCATCAAGTCCAAGTCTTCTGATGCACCACCAATGCTTCACTCCTCCTAGCCCTTTTGTCAGCAAGTCCGCTATCTGGTTTTCAGTAGACACGTAGTTGACTATGATGTGGCCTTCAGCAACCTTCTCACGAATGAAGTAATGCTTCACATCAATATGTTTTGTATGAGCACAGGATTTTTAGCTAAAACAATAGCTCTTTAGTTGTCACACAAAATGTTGTTTGTAATCGGAGTAAACAAGTTATTTGTTATTACCTAAATAAAGTTTTTGAACCATATAACTTCTTTTGTTGCTTCTAGTAACGACATGTAGTCTGCTTCTGTTGTAAAGATACCAATAGTTGGCTGTTTCTTGGTATTCCAACTGATTGCTCCGTAGGCTGCAAAGAAAACATAACCGGTAAAGCTTCTTCGATCATACATATCGCTTTCCCTGTCAGCGACACAGTGTCCAATGATGAAATTGTCCGCATCCCTTTTTTTATAGGTCAGTTTTTGATCCACGGTCCCTTTGAGATAACGTAAAACACTCTTTACCGCTATACAATAGTCCATTCCAGGATTGGATTAAAATTGGCTCACAACTCCCATTGCAGGGGAGACGTGTGGCTTTGTCCCGAGTAACGGATGCATTAAGCTTCCAACCGCAATTTGGTATGGTACACTTTCTATCTCTACACGCTCCTCATCCGTCGAGGGTTGCTAACCCTTCGTCAATTTTTGACCAGAGACTATTGGCGTTGACAAAGATTTCGCATTCTCCATTGCGAATCGTTTCAAAACTGTTCGGACGTATGCACTCTGATCAAGACTGATGGTACTCTATTCACGCTTCCTAGTCACTCGAATTCCAGGACAATAGCGAATTTGACGTAAATCCTTCATCTTAAATTTTTGCGACAGGAGTTTCTTTAGTTAGTCCAGTTTCGAGCAATAATTACTGATGACAAGTAAGGCGTCGAAGTACATAGCTATTGCAAGGATTTTCTTATCGTCATGCTTATAGTAAACACATGGATCATATCCACTGCTTCTCAGTCCAAGCGCTAAAAGTTCTCTGTATCAAGCTCTTCAAGTCTGTTTTAAACCGTTCAGAGATTTACGTAGTAATCAGACTTTTCCTTCCGTTTCGGGTTTCATAAAATATTCAGGTTGCTCCAAATAAATTTCTTCATGAAGTTCCCATTAAGTAATGCAGTATCGACATCCATTTGGTCAATTTTCATATCGAAGTGAGGAGCGAATGCAATTAGCAATCGCAATGAAGTTAACTTGATCGCATCACAAAACTTTTCGTCATAATCAACACCAGGTTCTTGTGAAGATTACTTCGCTGCGAGCCTCGCCTTGTAACGATTTACACTGCCATCTTCGTCAGTTTTGATTTTGAATATACAATCACACTTTCTTGCTCTTCGCCCATTCGGTAGGTCTACAAGCTGCCAAGTCTGGTTTTTGTTCGATTGATGACATTTCATTTTTCATGTC
Source organism: Thereuonema tuberculata (assembly GCA_023159025.1). Taxonomy (NCBI): domain Eukaryota; kingdom Metazoa; phylum Arthropoda; class Chilopoda; order Scutigeromorpha; family Scutigeridae; genus Thereuonema; species Thereuonema tuberculata. The sequence continues at coordinate 21,724 of JAFIDM010074814.1, read as the reverse complement.
TTGTTCCCATTTAGCTAGGTCAACACTGGCTAAAACTTCGGAAACAATTTGAGGATCCGCTGCCAGAAAATACATTATAGGATTTCCAAGAAACTGTCTCGGGTTCGGCGTTCGTTTCGATGGTCTTAGTTCTTTGTCAGCTTGAGTTTGCTGTGGCTCTTCTCCCACTGACTTCTCCGTTTCATCGTCATTTGGTTTAATTGAATCCTTCACTGTTTCTCGATGATGGATTAAATCAACATTGAGAGGAGTTTAGTGAAATTTAACGTCCCTTGATACTATAATTTTACGATAATTGTTTGCTTTGATTAATCTGTAACCCTTACTTTCACAACAATAACCAACCAGGATGCATTCGACAGCTTTATCATCCAGTTTTGTTCGGTTGGGAATATGCGCAAATGCTTTTGAAAATCCGCAGGTGGGCCAAGTTGGTGTTCGACCAGGCCATGCCTCTTCTGGAGGTTTTCCGTTGAAGGCTAAGGTTGGTGCTCTGTTTTTTAGATGAACTACGGTGTTTGTAGCTTCAGCCCAAAACTGATAGGAGAGATTTTCATCATGTAAGAGACATCTGACTCGTTCAACGATTGTCCGCTTCCCTCGCTCGGTTACCGCAGTTTGTTCCGGAGTATTTGGAATTGTAGTCATGACGGATTCCATTTTGCTTTAGAAATTTTTTCATAGCGTCATTAACATATTCGCCGTCATTGTAAAGTTTTAATACGTTTGCCAGGTGAATTTTCAGCTTCCACCTTGAATTCCTTAATTTTGTTGAGCACTTGTCTTTCGATTTCTTCGGATAGTAGAATGTCTTTTTCGATGTGTCGTCAATAAATATCACAAAATAACGTGATCCGTGGAATGACCTCTCTTGCATAGTTAAAAAGTTCAAGTATCCCACTTACAGGCCTACAAAGGCCTATGTGGTGGCTGGAGGGTAGGCTCCAGCATTCACGACCTGACGGGACGAATTGAGGTTGGGGGGTCAGCCCGACGCCCGCCAGCCTTTAACTCCCGCGAAAGAAACCCGGTACCCATTCTAGAGAGGGCTGGGTAGACCCTAGGACCCGTTTGGTGGAGAGAGAAGCGTGGAAAAATTCCCGCACTCCGCCGAGGCCGGGAACCGAACCCGCCACCTCCAACCCACAACCAAGCGGACCTCTCTTGAATAGGTCTGCATACATCTGAGTCCACAAGTTCCAAAAGTTGCTTTGTTCGATTTGCTTTTTCTATGGGAACGGAGATCTTGATTGTTTCCCCATGACACAGACTTTGCAATGAAGTTCCTTAGTATTATTAAAGTTAATGCCATCGCCATTCCGTTTCAGAGTCGTACCATTCCACCAATGCCTAAATGACCGCAGCGTCGATACCAAATTTCAGCATTCACTAGGTTAACTCTGGCTTGTGGGATAGAATTTCGTCCAAAATCTAAACAATGCAATCCATTAACCTTAGTAACACTGGCTGTAAAATTATTTCTCTGTCACTAATGAAGCATTTTTCTCCATTGAAGAGTACTTTGAAAAATTTAGTTGTAAGTACGCTTACTGATAAAACTTTAAATACTACATAAAAAAACAACTACCTAATCATCTCATGGCAATATTTCGTCTATTCTCATAGACTTCAACGGGCCATTTTCAGAAATTCTTAAAGGAAAGGAGAACAACCTCTCTATTTCCTAAAATTCTTCTCTTTCCTAGATTTAACAGACAGTGAACGTGGACTTATTCACGTTCAAATTTTAATACGTCCAAATTACAAAGCGTAACATAAAATTTTAGGAATTTTAGGAAAGAGGGAGGTTGTTCTCCTTTCCTTTAAGAATTTCTGTAAAATGGCCCGTTGAAGTCTATGAGAATAAACGAAATATTGCAATGAGGTGATTACGTTATTGTTATTTTATGTATTATTTAAAGTTGTGTAAGTATTATGGCATTTAAGAAGTTTTCACTGATAACAAGTTTGTCTCAATTTCGGGTACAAACAACACGTCATAAATTTTAGCAAATGTTAGTTTACCTTTGAAGTTAAGTTTTAAATCGATGTCACCAACACCTTCGATGATTTGTCACTTGTCAGCCATATATATTGTTGTTTAGTGACTTCAATTTGAGAACAATTTTTTATTCCCTGAAAAATGTTGAATTGCCCCGGAATCAATATACCATTTGCCTTCCGATATCTGGCTTGTTTTCAGCACAGTCTTCAAGGCAGTATAATCTTCTGTTGCTTTGACTAATGGCGTTGAAGTAGATGCCTTATGGAATTTTTGAGAATGAGTTCTATTACCCATTTTCGTCGGGCCATTGCTTGCATTTAAAACATTTGATTATCTTCGAACAGTTAATACAGCATCATTTGCACTACAATTTTCTAGAGCCATTTTCAGTGGATCGTACGATGTCGGTAGTCCGAATAGAATCAGCATTGCCAATTCTTCGTCATATCGAGGAGCTCTGATTGAATTCAATTGTTGTGCGATGAACGTAACTTTGTTGAGATAGGCTTACATCCCAATCAATTCGTTTAATTTCAATTTATGCAATTCTCTGATTAAACATATCTTACGAACAAATACATGGTCTTCGAAAACATTCTTTAGCGCCACCTATGTTTCTTTGGCAGTTTTACAGTTCTCGATATCAACTTATGTAATTGGCTATGTTCGTCTGCGTGTCCGTCTATCTGTCTGTCCGGAACTCGATATAATTAAGCAACTCCAAAAGCTGCCTGGGCACAACCAATCATAGCGCAGCGTTCGAACACGTCACGTGTAACGTCATGCCCATGGAAAACATGGCGCCCAAATAAATTGCCGTCAATTGAAATTGACGGACCAGCGATTACATACAGAATAACAGATATTTCTTAAATTCATTCACGCAGAAAGAAAGTTTATATGTAAATGTATTAATTTCATGCGTTTACAGAATTTTACAGAGAGTTGGATAAACCTCGGTATTTGCAATTTTACACTGCAACAATCAAAACAACAATTGCTGCCAGTTTCCCAATTTCTGAACAAAGCCAAGAGACGTCATTGTTGGCAATTGCACTTTAATAATAGCGGCTGTAAATCATTGTTTTTCGTGTCTCGCATTATTGCCTTCTCCTGCGAATAAGATCAGCTAATAATAGTATGGCATTATTTCTGTTTTGTTGGCGTTAATTGCCGTTCCTGTGTTGCAGGCCAGCACTGCAATTTCATGGTGTTTTGTCAAATGACGTCATTACAATTCGTCCTGAGCTCCGTGTGTTGTTCGCATGGCGGCGCCCACGAAGCTGTATCGTTTTCGCCCGTAACTGTTGTTGGCACTTTCCTGCGGGCAACTTTTCCACCGAGTTGCCCTGCAAAAGCTGCTTCGTGTTCGCGTAGCTTTAGATATGGTTGGTATTTCGTTTTTCTTTTTGGGTGGAAAATGATCCTTTAGATTAAACTCTCAGAACCTGTATTACAGGTACACAGGTAAAGTACACCTAAATAGGTCTGAGAAACATTAAAAAAAAATTTTTTCAAATCAAATCATCAATCGAATCAAATATATATATTTAATTCGATTGATGATTTTATATATAACAAATTTTACTCTTTTATAAAATAGTTACACAGTGTAAACGTTCACCCAAACAAACACAAAAAAGCACGTTTAATCACTGGCATTTTCTTAGGCAAGAGGGGCCTCAACCAGGGGCCTAAGTGTTGCTAAGGTATTGACGTAAAATGTTCGCAGTATATATATATAAATTGGCTAAGTTCGTCTGTCTGTCAGTAAAGCGATTTAATTAAGCTATTAAGATAGATCCAACGGTTCTCAATAGTACCATTGAATCAAGGGTACTCCAATTGGATGAAAATATTAGTTCATTGTATCATTCCATGTTGTTTCCATGAAATATTATTCTTGGGAACTGACCTCGACAACTGAAATTCTAACAAAACATACGTTCAAAACCATATAATTTTCTTACCACTGCATCCATTTTAATGAAATTTGGCATACTTACTCAGTTGATTACGCTGATTTCGAAACTCAAAACCATTTTTGCCGTAGAAGCTTCGTTCACAAGTTAGGACAGTATCTAGATTACATTTACTTCATATTTGATAGTTTTTAATAAAATGATTTTTTTCAGATTTTTTTATGCCTGTCGTCCGAGAGGCTTTGATGCTAGTGGACATATATTTGTGGTTCACCATCTAAGGCGATAATGGCACAGGCACTTTTGTCTCTCGATCCATAAGCAGGTTTTTCGTCGTCATTATCAACATGATCCCATAAATTTTCGCACGAAAGTCTCCTTTCCATAGCAAATTTCCAGGTGACGTAATTTTGTGGACCTTCTAACTTCTCAAACTGTGTTAAAGATGTTAAGAAAACATCGTTGGAATGTTGAACGGCCATCTTTTCTTATTCCACTTGTTGGATGACAATACGAATAAATTCTAGATAATATTTCACCAAAATATCCTTAATTCGCTGTGGGTAGCAGCTGCGCCAATAACGTGATAGGATTAAAAACTTTTTAATTTAAAATAAAACTTACAGAAGTAATTTTGTTAATATCCAGATTCGCAATAAGAACTTAACAAAGACAGTTAACGTTTTGTTTAACTCACGTGCTGATTAACAAGCCTCCTGAAAGCATTATTTCTAACAAAAATAAACGGGAAAAAGGAGAGCGGAAGGAAAGAAGTAGGGATCAACGCAATCTATATTACTAAAATCTTTTGTTTCTCTGTCTGTCTGTCTGTCTGTCTGTCGGAATTTTCTGTGAGAATGGAAAATAGAAATAATTTTTTCAATGAAACATCCACGACAAGAATCGAACCAGCAACCTTCTGATCTCAAGTCAGATGTCTCATCCATTAGGCCATAGGGACTACAACTCTCTTTATATTTTTTTTTACTTATATCTCCTTTTCTTTTCCCCCATCAATTAAGAATGTATTCAATCTTTTTTTTGAATCTCAAGATTGTTTATTTATTTCCCATTCGTCAGTTTATTTGTAATTCGAAACTGACAATTAGAACTATAATTGCTGAAACGTTGCAATATTTTAAATATTCTTATTTAGCCAAATTCTATGTGATATTGAAAAATTCGTCCTTGTACACGGCAGATGTTGGAGTAAACAAAACAGAGTCAACAAAGAAAGAAGCTCTCTTTTTTTTTAGGTGGAATACCGAAAAAAATCACTATTTGTAGCTCAAAAACCATCAATATTTGCAACTCAAACGTCACTGAAAAGTGGCAATTACTATAAAAATGAGAGCCAAAAATAAAAGAAGCAGTACTTTTATTAGCTAGAATACTGAAAAAACACTATTGTAACTCAGAAACCACTGAAAAGTAACAATCTACAGTATATTACTAAAATGTTTTATTTCTCTGTCTGTCAGTCTGTCGGTATGTCCGCAGCAATTTTCTGTAAGAATTGAAAATAGAAATAATGTTTACAATGAAACATCCGCTACAGGAATCGAACCTGCAACCTTGTGATCCGAAGTCAGACTTCTTATCCATTAGGCCATACTGACTACAACTGTCTTGTATTGCTTTTTGACTTATCTCTCCTTCCCCTTCCCCAATCAATAAGAAATATTTCAACCTTTTTTTTTGAATCTCAAGATTGTTTATTTATTTCCCATCCGTCAGTTTATTATTTGTAATTCGAAACTGACAATTAGAACTATAATTGCCGAAATGTTGCAATATTTTAAGTATTCTTCCTTAACTAGATTCTATTTGATATTGAAAAATAAGCGCGTATACACTGCAGATGTTGGAGTAAAGAAAACAGAGTCAGGACAGAAACAAGCACCCTTTTTATGAGATAGATTACTGAAAAACACTATTTGTAACTCAAATACCTGGCATCACGTCAAAGTTACGAACTTACCAAAGAACGAGATTGTCGATAAAATAAATCGAGTGATAAGTCAAAGAATACAAGGTGAGACTAGAGAGTATTTACGTGAGAATAAGATTGATACTTCTGATAATCCACAACACGAACATCTCTATGTGCTTGAATATCTAAACTCATTGAATCTCAGCGGGTATTCCACAACATCGTTTGTCATTGAACATTGGATCTCCAATAATGTTGTTGCAAAAAATCAATCTCAAGTTTGGACAGTGCTACGGAACTCAACTTAAATGCCGTTCATTCGATAATGATCTCATAGAAGCCGAAATTATAACAGGAACTCACAAAGGAGATTTTGTTTTCATCCATAGGATGTCTATGAAACTAAACGATAATTTACTTATATTCACTTTCACAAGAAAGCAATTTCCGATCAGTTCTTCTTAAACGATTTTTATCAATAAAGCTCAAGGACAGACTCTAATAAAATTGCCATGTATTTGGAGAACGTTGTCTTCACTCACGCACAACTTTATGCCTTTGAGTCACAAGTCGTCAGAATTTGGTTATCTTTACTCGAAAGAATAGTCACAATCAATTCGTCGCTAAGAATTTCGTATAGAAGGTACGATCTTCACTCATCATCTATATTAACAAACATCCATCTCAATATATCTCTTCTTCAAATATCTATATAAATCAGTTTGCACAAGGATAATGATTGTAATTAAGAAAAGAGATTCAAGAAAGAAAGAAGCACTATTTCTATAAGAGGAAATACTGAAAAATCACTATTTGTAACTCAAAAGCCACTGAAAAGTATATCAATATAACTAGAAGCTTTTATTTCTCTGCCTGTCTGGTGCAATTGTTGTAATTTGTGAAAATAGAAATAATTTCTACAAATTCACAACGGTAATCGAACATGCAACCATCTGCTCCGAAGTTAGACGTCTTAGCCATTAGACTACGAGGACTACATTCTCATCTTCATAAAAAATAAAAGTATATCGTAGATATATGATTCACACGGTGGTTCTAAAAGCAGTCGTGGATTGACAGAATATAAGCATCAGAAATTAAATTAAATAAAAAAAACTTTTAAAAAATTTTGGTTTAAGTTTACTTGATGTAAATTTGTGTGTGTGTGTGTGTGTGTGTTTTTAATAAATAAAAATTTCTTTTCCGTTACATATGCGGAGGCTTCCGGAGCGAAGCGACGGGTAGCAGACTAGTTGTAATATTAAAAAGAATCATAATTCCTATCCCTTTCTTTTTTTTTACCGAACCCATAGAAATATATGGGTTTAACGAAAATGGAGTCATTGTTGCAGCTGGGGTCAAATGAAAGAATTAGTGACTCATTTGCATAAGGACTCACTAGGTTATGTGACTCTAGGTTATTAGATTCAAATGCTATTACTAAAGGGTTTTGGTCAAGTCTGTGCCCTGTATCTCCTAAATGCATAACCGTCAACTAATTAAAATGTCCTAAACGGAGGACGAAAGCATGCTGAGCAATGCGCTTACGGATCAATTTCCGGTTTCCCCAATGTACCTGCACATCCAAGACTTCGCAGAGCCTATATTAAAACCTGACAATCCCAGAAATTTTTTTTTATTGTTGTTGATTGCCCAACCTAATTAATCCTGGAAATAAATTCCATATGGACGTGGAATCTTAGATAGGGATGAAAACATAGGAATCCGATAAGCGATAGAAACGTGTATAGTGTTTTGGTTGAGTAACTTAGCCGGATGTTAAAAACATTCTGGATTGCGAAAATTATATACAGTAAAACCTCGTTAAGTTGTCACCCGGATAAGTCGTCACTCCGTTTAAGTCGTCGTTTTCCCGACAGAGTCTCATACACAATGTAAAATAACCCTCTTTTACCCGTAATGAAATTTAATTCTACTCCGATAACTCGTCACCCTCAGAAATGGCCAAAAGCATCTTTCTTCTCCATTTTGCATGCCATCGTTTTGCCTTTTCAGTCCCGTCCTTTCACTTTAAGAAAGCCAAGCCTTTACGGGGAATTTTCGACCATGCCTGTCACTTCATTCCTTTCGTACCCCTTTGGAGGATTTGGAAGGTTCTTGGAGGGTTCTTGGAATCTCGCTGCTAATCATTAAAAGCACACTTCTCGCTGCGACTCTGTCGAGTGTAGAAGTTTTTCTTGACCGCTCCTGAGTGTGACTTATAAGTCCTGTTATAAGGGCAATTTTTTCTGTTGCAATTTCATGGTTCGATTACGTTATTTCGTTTTTAACATGCCAGGGAAACGAAAAACTTACCTCTTTATCTTTTTAAAGGAAAAAAAAGACTTAATTGTGAAAAATCAAATCTTTCGAAAACAGCTTTTGCCAAAGAACACCATATTCCCAGGACTACATTAACTGATATTCTTTCATCGAAACAAGTAATTGAAGAAGCTGTCTGCAAAGACAAAAGAAAGAGAATGAGGAAATCGAAGTTTGACGAGATCGAGGAGGTTTTAGTTCGATGGCTAAAATATGCCAGATCGCAAAATATGCCGATTTCTGCCGTGATTCTCAAAGAAAAAGCCAGGAAAATTGCTAAGAAGTTGAACATTGAAGATTTCGGCAGCAGCAATGATTGGCTAGAACATTTCAAAGACAGACATTACCTTTCTTTTAAAACGATTAAAATGTGGTAACTATAAAAAATGTTTTTTTTTAATTTCCACTCATTCATTTGCATATATTGTTTTCTGAAAATCTTGTATTTCTCACGAATCCTACAGCAATTCATGAAAATACTGTATTTCAGTGTTTTGTTTTTTTTTCAAAATGCCCAAGTCTAAGTCGTCACTCTGCTTAAGTCGTCAAAAATGTTTGGTCCCTTGAGTGACGACTTAACGAGGTTTTACTGTATTTATCAAGAAATTGTTTTGGATAATGATTGGAAAGGAGGATATCTAGATTTTTCTGAAAATCAGTTTAAACACATCTTATGAGATAGAGATCGTACATGCTCTACTGACTGCCGGGTTGACGCTGTTGAGCTTGAAGGAAACGAACACTCTGAATCATAGTTTCAAGTTAAATCACAGAAAATGAGTTACCTGTAAATTTGAGTTTCAAAACACGAACCCTTCCTTGTAATTAACACGTCAAGGAAATATATATATATTTCTGATATTCTATCTTACAACTGATATTGGGATGAATTTTGCCTATGATGTCTTTTAATCCAAGCGAAATAGAATTATTAGTATAAAAGAAGATCCTCGACACAGCAGCAGTACAGCAGAATACGAATTTTACTGCTATCAAAAATGTGGAAAGCAGTTTCCTCATTGAAAATCATACCGAACTTTGCTATTAAGGCGAAGGCTGAGATATCTATAAAAAAACCACTTGATTGCCTGTAAATAGACTCATTGAATTTGAAAAACTGAATTTGAAATAATGCCTTTATTAATCCAATGTAATTGTGTATCAACGTAATAACAAATAATTGAAAGATACAAAGGTTTCAAATCACTATTTTAAATAAATCGTATATACCGTTATACAAAAAAATATACATTAAAAACGAGACGTTTCAATTCAATTGACAATGGTGATTACATTAAAATTAAGAAAATGGCCATCAATACTTATGAGAAAGAAATTATCACTCTGGTTAAGGAATTATGCCATTCTAAAAGAATTCCTGAGGCATTGAAAAAATGTCTGATCCCTAAAAACTCGCAGAGTCCAAAACTAAAAATGAACCAAAAAGTCACAAGGAATTTGTTCATAATATTCTTAAAGATCGGCCCATTATTGCATGTTTTAATGCTCTCTTTGAAATCCAAAAAGTTAGCTGTTATAATTAGTGAAAGTCTTAAACATACCAATTGTTATGTGGTAAAGAATTCTATGGATTTTAAACAAAAATTTATGCAATCTAATTTTTTTGATTATCCTGATGTGATTTAAATACTTAACTTCACTCAAAACAAATATAAATACACCAGAAACGACCGGTGCATTTATATTTGTTTGGAGTGAAGTTAAGTATTTCAATTGAAATGTATATCAGTTTTTGTGAAATATCCTGATGTGATGAAAATATCCTTAGATGTTAATGATTTATTCGGTATTAAAACAAAACTCCACATCTCCATAACATAGTATTCAAATAGTTTATTTAAAATGCTTTGCGAATTTTCGGGATGAAAATTTTAACGCCATCCATTCTTCAAGCGAAATGAAAGCAAAATATTTTTTGGAATAAATAAAATACAATATAGTAATGAACATGAAACACTTCAAAACAATATACAATTGTTTTTACAATGAAATAGCATATATGTTCGTTTCATATTTCATACAATTATTGAAAACATATAAACTAAAAAAACCTACCAACTAACAAAATATGAACACATTAGTTCAACCAATTACTTGTTTACAATAACATATTCACATCGTTTGAATCAATTAATTTAAACCAACAATCCGGATATCCAATATAGGAAATATCCGGATATTTACTGAAACTAATAATTAATATGGTAAGATGAAAAGAAAGAAGTTGAAAGAAGAATTTGGAAATTTATTCGATAGTTTAAATTTTGAAGTTATTCGAGATGCACTCATTGATATCATTGATCAACAAAAATTAGAACAAAAAAGGGATCTCACTGTTGAAACTCTTATATGATTTGGTTAACATTTTTTTGAATAATCAGTATTTTAAGGTTAATAATATTATTTTGAAACAAAACACAGGTGTGTTCAAGGGCACGGTTATTTCGACAGATTTGGCTGAAGTTGTCATGATATTGATTAAAAATAAAATTACTCAATTACTTGGTAAAAATTCCATCTATTTATTACCAATATATGTGGATGATTTTTGTTTTGTTTGCTAACATTAATAATTTAACCGAAATTTTTGAAATATGTAAAAAAATTAATGGAGATATTCAGCTTACTTTGGAAAAGGAGGTAAAGAACAAATTACCGTTCTTGGACTGTCTTATTATAAGATCAGATAAAAGTAACTACCAAACTACTGTATTTAGAAAAGAAAGTAATTCTAATAGATTAGTTAACTACTATTCTTGTACCACTAAACAAACAAAATTGAATGTTTTGTCTATTTTTTTTTTCAAAAGAGCTTTTTCCATTTGTAGTAATTATATCTTTCTTTGTGAAGAAATCAACACATTGATTTCTATTATTTTATAACAAGGATTACCCTTCTCCTTTTATTATTAAATACTAGCAGAAAAGCCTGTCGGACGACAGCCATAAAAAATCTGAAAAATCATTTTATTATCAAGTATCAAATATAAAATAAATGGAATTTAAATACTGCGCTAACTTGTGAACGAAGCTTCTAAGGCAAAAATAGTTTGAGTTTCGATATCAGCGTAAACAACTGAGTAAGTATTCCAAATTTCATTAAAATGGATGCAGTGGTAACAAAATTATTTGGTTTTGAACGTATGTTTTGTTAGAATTTCAGTTGTCGAGGTCAGTTCCCAAGAATAAAATTTCTTGGAAACAACATGGAATGACACAATGAACTAATATTTTCATCCAATTGGAGTACCCTTGATTCAATGGTACCATTGAGAACCAATATTAAGGGATCTATCTTAATAGCTTAATTACATCGAGTTACAGACAGGCAGACAGACTGACGAACTTATATAAGCCAATTATATAAGTTGAGATGCTTCTTATAAAGCTAAAAGGGAAATGTTTACTATCAAAACTGGTAACAAAAATCTCAGCTATTATTGTTGTATTCATTATGTTTCATGTTTAAATCACTCTAATTATATTAGATAATTTTAATGTTAAGGTTGTAAATAAGAATTATAAGATTATAGATTTCAATGACAAAATGTCAACTATTGAGATCGGGGAGAAAAAGAATTTCGTCTATTCCATTCCATGCAAGGGATGGAAGAGAAGTTATTACGGGAGGACTTCACAGAATTTGAAAAAAAGACGCAAACAGCATGAATTAATGCTTGAACAAATGAATCAAGATCAATCTAATATTGTTAAACACTTTATTGATACGGGTCATTGACCGGATTTCCGCAAAATTAATATTGTTTTTTACGGCAAAAATTATTTTGACTTAACTTTTAAAGAATCATTTTTTTTTTATAGTAACCTCCCTATCAACAGAGGATTGTCCAATCACATGATCAAGTATTATATTAAAACAACTTTTTGAATTGTTACTGCCTGATTGACCAAGATTCGCTTGGTCGAATTGAAACGTCTTGTTTTTTATATATATTTTTTGTACACCGATCTATTGTATTTAAAATAATGATTTGGAACCTTTTTTGCCTTTATCTGCACGTTTAGGTACTGTTTTATCACACCAATTGGATTTATCAGAAGAACTGCTTTGAACGTGTATATCCAGTATCCTACTTCATATGCATGAGTGCCAGAAATCCAATATTGTAGAATTAAACCTTCAATCAGTGGCGTCACTAGGGGGTGCAGGGGGTGCGGACCGCAACGGGTGACACCATCACAAGGGGTGACACCAAAATGCTTTTACAAGGTATTCCTTTTTTTTGGGGTTGAACAAATAATTTTAGAAGGTTTTTTTTGGTTGAACAGATAGTTTTAGAAGGTTTTTTTTTTGGAGGAGGTGACACTAAAAGCTACCGCACTGGGTGACACCAACCCTAGTGACGCCTCTGCCTTCAATAAATAATAAAGTAATTAATACTTCATTATTAAATAAAGATGGTGAGTTCTGATGGACTTTGACCCAATATTAATTACTTTCAAACATACTAAATTTCAATCTTAATAATAGCAATGATAATGCTTAAACAATATATATGACAGTTATAATTCTTTGGAATTCAAATAACATATTCATTCTGAATCGGTGGTGAAACTGAGATTGAAATTGATACTAATTATCTTTAGTAATGTTTGCTTTTCATGACTTTTACTCTTGAGATCAACAAGTGAAATTTTAAACAATGATTGATTATAAGTAGAGAAAAAATATGGAATGAATATCGAACCCTAATACCATGGCATAAAGAATCTGAAGGTCACTTGTGATTGGTGTTGTTTGAGATGTCAGGCATTGCATACTGGTGCAATCCCACTCTCTTCGAGCAGCCAATCCATTCTGTTGTTGGAGCTGTTCATAAAAATCAAATTTAAAACAATATACTTTTACATGTATATTTTGTATAACCATAATAAGTTTAAACCTTATTTCAAAAAAATTTTGACTTTACGATAATATTCACGATAATTTAAATAAAAGAAATATATGATTGAGCAATGGATTTTTTTAATGGTATAATTAAATAAGATAATAAAAGACGTTTTTTACTGTGGAAAATAATTAAGTAATTGAATCATAAATTATATATTTACCTAATTAAAAAGAAAAGGTAATGAAGATTCTAAATATGTTTGATGGTAGCTTTGTTGTTACATATTTTTAAATATTTGTTTTTTAAGCATGGATAAATTTTAAAAGTAATTTGAAATACTGTTTTAATATTTTGCTACGTTATCATATAAAAATTATCATTTACTCATTCCTTTCTTGTAAAATTGATGTTTACCATTTATATTACGAAGTTATACACTCCTGGACAAAAAAATTAGCGCACCAAGAAGGATTCGTCAAAATGAAACGAAAATTTACATACGTATTGACTACTTTGATATAAGTAAATGATAAGAAAATCAAAGAAAAAGGATAATTTATTTCAGAGAAAAAGGCAAAAGAACGGAGGAGTTAATACCCCGTTGGACCCCCTCTAGCGCGAATGCACGATGCGAAACGATACATGGCATTGAGTCATACAAGTTCTGTATGATGTCTTGAGACATTTCGTTCCATATTTGCTGTAACCTTGCCTCGAGTTTGTTCAAACTCGTGGGATGCCCAACTCGTCGTCCCAAATGATCCCAGATATGCTCGATTGGAGACAAATCTGGAGATCGGGCAGGCCAAGGAAGGGTAGTAACAGTGCGGAGACAGTCTTGTGACACCCTTGCGTATGAGGCCGAGCATTGTCTTGTTGAAAAATGGCTCCTGGGAGCCGTTGCATGAATTGCAACACATGTGGTTGCAGGATTTCATGAACATACCGCTGGGCTGTCATGGTGCCACGGAACAATACTAGGGGTGACCGTGTATTGTAGGCAATGGCACCCCATACCATCACACCAGCTGTGGGAGCGGTGTGTCGCTGTACAGCAAAGGCAGGATTGAAGCGTTCACCACGGGCTCTCCACACACGAACACGATTGTCATCACTGCCGAGATTGAATCTGGATTCGTCGCTAAAGACGACCTGGTTCCATTCCGCTGCAGTCCAGTTTCCTCGTGCGCGGCAAAACTCCAAACGGAGGCGTCGATGGGTGGGCGTCAAGGGCAGCACACTTAATGGGCGCCGCGATACCAACTGTCCTTCAGCCAGGCGCCTTCGTATGGTTCGAGAAGACACAGCGGCCCCTAGTGAAGGTGCTACCTGTGCCTGGATGGCGGCCGATGAAGCAGTTGGCTGTACGCGTGCATTTCTGACTATGTGGCGGTCATCTCGACGACTGGTCTGTCGAGGGCGTCCTGAGCCTGATCTTCGTGTACATGACATCTCTCGGGTCCACTGGTCCCAACACCTCCTCACAACACAATCAGAGCGGCCTAATTGACGAGCTACTCGCCTCGCTGACCACCCAGCTTCCATCATCCCGACGATTCTCCCTCTCTCAAACTGCGACAACTGCGTATACTGTCTTCGAACACGGCGTAATGTCATGTCTACCTCAGCTCTTCCTTTGTAAATGATTCAGCACACTCAAACAAGCTTTGGTTACCTGTTTTATACTCCACAGAGTACGATGTTCAACGCCCTCTACCGGCTATACGTAATGCGCAATCACGCTGCATTTCTAATCATTTGCATATCTCCCCGACATGTACCTTCATTGCAAGTTTCGTTACGATCCCGCAATTATTTCTTGGTGCGCTAATTTTTTTGTCCATGAGTGTATATTATACGAAGTTATATATTATACGAAGTTATATATTACATTAAAAAAATTAATTAAAAAATTTTAAAAGATTTTTTTTTGAGGGGGGGGGGGATGGATATTAAAAAAAAATCATTTCGTTATTTATATCTGTGCCGAAATTATGTTGCTGTCTTTGAAATTACCTATATTTTACAGTTATAAGTGATGCCTGTTATATTCAGTGATGCCTAAATTTATCAGGAAAAGCTTCTGTTGTCTACATTTTTTTTTGTGTGTTTCCGGTAAGGATTTCAGTATAAAGGTATAAATTCAGTATAAATTTTCGAAATAGAATATAATGGGTATAAGGATAGCTTTTTTTCAAAAATTCATTCAGCAACTCGTCCAACGTAAAAAGATTTTATATGTTTTTTGTTTTAGTGTTTGCCACCCGACAATTTTGTGATTTGTGACGGCGATTCCTGAAGTACTGTTTACCTCTAATGAGGGTAGAAAACAGTAGACCGCAAGTCAAGATCTGATATTTTTAATTGTGATCTAAAAAATAATGAAATAGAAATATTCGAATTTAAAAAAAAAAAAGAGATACATTAAGTAGCGACAATATGATAATAATGAAGTCTACATTGTTGTCATTGCAGCCCTGAGTCCTACATACTGGTATCACTGCAGCCTGACTTTTTCGGTGTGTTGACTATCATTTTTAGCCCTCTCCCCTGGAGCGCTTAGGGAGTAAATCTCTATTTGAAGATCTGCAGCAGACTTCATCCGAAGTCTGTTCTTAATTCTAATTAGTTTCCTAAGAAGCTGTTTCTTGACGTAAGACTACAACCAGTTGCACATTGTCAAATCAGGATATTTTTTTGTGGAGGCGACTTAAAAGATGCATCTCCTCAGATCCAATTAGAAATAAGGTGCTCAGTCAGTAATGTCCTGGAGTCCAAAAAAGCCCTGAAATCCCAACCTGTTAAATGACGACGATATTAAGATCAACTTAAGTGAGTTCTCGATGCAGCCAGAAGGAAAATTTGTGGAGATATGAAGCACTATTCACAGAGGTCTTTTAAAAAAAAAGCTCAATGATAATTTCACCGTTAACCTCATCCAATAATATTCTGAACTTATTTCTCTGATTTCCTAAACAGATATCTTATTTCTCCTCCAGATGGACACTAGAATTCACCCAGCCCTTACAAGAATCTGTTAAAGGCGGTTAAACAAAGACTAAGTTACAGGCAGTCGGGATTGAGCTGATCATCCATTCTCAAATGTTTAAATAGGGTAAACAAACTTCGGAGCCTACATCTTCGGTTCATCCTGCTGCTAGAAATGACTCACATTAAATCAAACTTAAATCAGTTTTCCTTTGTTATATCATCCAACTTTAGAGCATTGTTTAAATTTGATATTAAATGTAATCCTGAATGCAACTACAAATAAATAAACCTTTTTAAAAATTTGATTACAACTGAAAACGAAAGAAATTGAATTTCGTTTTTACTTGACAACTATCAGATAATTGAAAGTGAATTTGTAATATATTATTCATCTTTCTTAGACTATCGATAACGAAAAAAATTCATTGTATTCTGCATTAGTAGTTAACAAAGGAATATGTTTCTAAATGTAGACAGTTGTTTAATAGAACATTTTTTTTAATGAAATGTTGATGTAGAAATCACAAATCTTCCCATATTAGAAATTTTTGGAACCAGCTTTCCGTTTGAGCTCCTTGAATGAATTGTGACAATATGGTATTCTTTATTAGGATAATATTTAACAATTTAGCTTTTTGAATAAATGCGCAACTCTCTGTTTTATATCAAAAGATGTTCAAAAACTCAACAACAAGAAAATTTTTTTAATTCTAAAGCCAAAAATATCAAAATATCGATATAAGGAAAACAATAATTACAAATATAAAATAATCAAACTCTGAACATAATGAAAATGAGATGCCAGCGCATCAATTACTTTCAATTTAAGTAAACTTCAATTTATAGGTAAATATAGGTTTTGCTGCATGTTTGTATATATGTTTATTATGTATGTGTAGAAATTTTGAGGAAGAAAGTTCCGAATATTTTTTTTTCTCTGAATTAGTAAGTTAGATTGTAAATATATGAAATTCTTCCAGAAATTTATTATATATTTTGGATTGTTTGTGTTGTTAATTAATGTCGGCAGTTTCTCACTGTGTAAATATAAAGTAAATAAAAAAATACAAAAAACAAAAAAATGGGGAAATATATTATAGGAATTTTGGGGAAGAAAGTTCCGAATATTTTTTTTTCTCTTTGTAAAGTTGAAGTTGTAAAGGCGCTACTATTGTCTGAGTTAGTCGTCAGATGGCATTGCTGACATAGGAAAGCAACAGTCAAACATCTGAGAAAGTTCGGAAGCACAGTCTACGTGAAGGACCCTCGGTACACGTAAAGAACAAGTTTCTTATTAGATGTTGGAAAGGAATCTTACGGGGTTATTCACAACGTGTAAGAGGATATATTTTCAATCCTGAAAATGAAAGAGTTTATGAGACACGCAATGTATATATTGATAAAAGAAAACGAGGTGTAGAGTTGTTGAATAATAAGGAAACCGCGAGTAAAGATTATGATTCAATGTTTCGATTTGAACAAGAATAGACAGACGAACCGTCAGAGGATGAAGATAATAATCAATCGGAGCAGAATAAAGATACGATCGATGATGTGATAACGAGTGAGGGCGAAGAACAAATACAGCCTGATGAATGTTTTATGAATCTGCGATCCAGGAAAATAAAGAAGATCTACTCATTAACAACAAATGATGAACCTAAGTCTTATGAAGAAGCCGTCAATGGATTAAAGCTATGGAGGAAGAACTCAAAAATATTCAAGATCACAAAACATGGGAAGAAGTGATTATTCCCAACCACAAAGTGCCCCTTGATACCCAGTGGATATATAAAAGCAAAATAGATGCCCATGGGAACGTAAGCAAGTGAAAGGAGCGATTAGTTGTGTGCGGATTTACTCAAAAAGAGGGATTCGACTATGGAAAAACTTACGCGCCAACACCAATTATGGAACATTTTAGAATACTATTGGCATTAGGAACGGAATATAAACGGCACATTCAACAATGCGACGTGAAAGGAGCGTATTTGAATGGTGAACTCGAATAAGATTTCTACTTAAAATTTCCCAATGGTGTTAAACAAAAAAACAAATTGGCAACTGGACTCAAGTTAAACAAAGCATTATATGGTTTGAAACAGGTGGGACTCACGTGGTATAAAACTGAATTGGAGAAAATTGGCTTCAGAATCACGAAACAGATGTATGCATTTTCATTTCTAAAACTGATGATTTACAAACAATAATTTTTGTACAAGTGGACGACATTTTATTGTTTGGAGATAATTTGAATAGAATAGAAGAAATCAAGAAGAATATTTATTTATTATATTATATCATCTTGGTGCAATTTACTCAAGAAGATCATATCACAAGATACAAGTAAAGATTACAAAGTAAAGATTTAGGGCGATAATACAAATACACATAAAGTTGACAGAAAGAGACTTTTAAGCGTCAATTTAAGAAGAGTATTGTACATGCCTTTAACGTGAGATACTTCGTATCATAAGACATGAGTTAGTGCAACTGATTAAAGTAAACATATTTATGTAACAAGAACATTTGAAAGAATATATATACATAGATTTGTTTTAAATATATTGGCTTTGTTTTTATTTACAACAGGTTGGCTACACATAAGTATCATCTTGGTGCATTATGTTATTCGTAAGTTCTCTGCCGGAGTTAAGGGTTTAATTAATAACAGCTCCAGGGTACTGCGCCGTGTCTATCCAAGATATCGCGCGCTTCTACACCCCTACAGAGTCCGTCTTTACACAAGCGTGAAGCTTCTCGCTTTGTATCAGTATTTCGTTTTTCCGCAGGTCGCCACAATCACACTTACAATGCAGCCCTTCATCCATCACAACAATGACACTACACGCAATAATTGCGCCTTTTGCATTAGCAACAATCACATTCATAATAATAAGAAAATTTAAACAATACCAGGTTTTGTGGTTTCTAGCAACCCATTATTAGCAAAACACTGATTTCAGCTTGCTTGTAAAACCGACAGGGGATCACTAATGTCTGGATATCACACTCTCTAGTGGCCGAACGGTAAGAGATATTCGAATGAAACCTTCATCATTGTGTTCAGCATCAAAAACTAGGTGACCACAATCACTTGTTTAAGACCACGCCCTGACTCCTCCCCCCAAGGCGTTGTCTTTCTTTTAAAAACTTCTTTAAAAGACAGAAAACGCCTTAAGGGGTCAGGGAGTTGTTTAGAGGTCTGGTCACCTTCTCTTTGATGCTGAAAAAAATATGAAGGATTCATACGAATATCTCTAAGCGTTTGGCCGCTACAGAGTATGACAAACAGACAGTATAAAAGCAAGTGCGGTCGCCTAACGATTTTGCTATTGCTGATCAATATCCACTATCATTATTGATTTTATAATTAAAAAGAATGGTCAAAATGAAACAAAAACCAATTTTGTAACTGTATAATTATAATAAAAAACTAAATTGCATGAAAATTTTGAAATTAGATAACTTTCTAATTTCAAAAAATTGTTAAATGCAATAAAAAAAGAAGTTTGATAAGTTTAAAATATCAACAAAAAATTACTAAAATTAATATAAAAATCAATTTGATGCAGTTTATTTAACAAAACAAATATTTCGTTTTTACAAATAATAAATTATAACGGATTGCACATGGAGTTGGAGCATTTTCTGGTTTTTTAATTAAAGCATTTTGAACAACAGGCTGGCAGTGAGGAATAGCTAAACTGAAGAAAAAAATAAAGTTACATTGTGTAAATGTTTAGTATCTCATTACATTATATTATTTTTTATTAATTTATCATCCTAATTTCATCTTATATAAGAAAAATGAGATATACGGATAAAAATTAATGACAAATATTTAACAGCAAATATAGGATGATTTTCGTTTTGGTGATTGTGTGAGTGTATTCACGATCATCAAATGTAAGGAACTTGTGGCATTGAATTCCTACAGTATTTACACGGTGATAAATTCAGATTTGCCCATACACGAGAATTCGCTTATAATCAGGTATAGTTATCTATTTAAATGATAACGAAATTTTCCACGTAATCTCCTAAATTATGCATACGTTTCTGTTGATAAATTTTTATTGACAACTTATTTACTAGGAATTCTTTCGTTACAAGTTTGATTAGATAGAAAAACAAATGAACTTATCAACTGAATTGCTACATTGTTCTTATATCATCTAAAATAGAACGTCTAATCACCTGAATTTCTTTCAATATTTGCCTAATGACTATTATTGAACAGATGAATTTTCTTATCGTTACCATTAGCTTTTTATGTTTATAAAGCCAATAGTTATTAGTTTATGAAATTAATAAATAAGAGCACTAGAGCTAATAAAATGAGTTTTAATGATCTCTTCAGCAATTATAAACCTTGAAAGTTTAAACAAAAATTC
This sequence comes from Thereuonema tuberculata, assembly GCA_023159025.1. Classification (NCBI taxonomy): domain Eukaryota; kingdom Metazoa; phylum Arthropoda; class Chilopoda; order Scutigeromorpha; family Scutigeridae; genus Thereuonema; species Thereuonema tuberculata. Next base: position 1,280 of record JAFIDM010074814.1, on the reverse strand, counting down.
CAATTCTATATTAATAACCAGAAATTCCTTTGGTTAAAAATTAAATCACTAACAAAATATTTTTTAAAGATTCGTAAGTTAATATCCTAATCTCGCATTTTATAAATTTCTCTCGCAGTTTTTAAGATTTAGCTGGAACTATATTCCTGATAGCAAATGAACTTGACAGACCTGCGTACTTCGTTGTAAAACATGGCTGGAATAAAATGGGATTCTTTAGCAATGTATCATGTCTTAATTTGTAAGCTTTTATTGTTGCAGCGGCGAATTTCTTTGTTAAAACCGAGAAGGTCAATTTCTGTTATTCCGGGAGGATGTAGTCAGGGAACCTTTCGAAATGTCGAATACGAGTAAAAATTCTAATAGATACAGGTGGTTTCGTCTTGTTATTCCTACCACGATGAAAACGATGACAGTAGTCAGATGATGCAACGGCAGCGGATATCTGCCAGCGAACACCGTAACTTTCAAGCCTTTAAACAAAGGAACAGCATCCGATGGGCCAAGTGATGATGCAGGTACTGACAGAGGTAAATATGCAGATAACAAGAATCTATATAAGAAAATATAAAATAAATAGGAAAAAAGAGAGTGGAGGGGAAGGAGGAGGGATCAACGAAATTGCAATATTAAAGAGAATCATCATCCCTATCCTTTTCTTTTTTTGGAGAACCTATAGAAATATCCATTGGGTTTGACCGAAATAGAGCCATTACAGCAGCTAAGGTCCAAAAAATTATCAGTGATTCCTTACGTCTGCATAACAGGTCATTAAATTCATACGTAAGTAACAAATACGCCTGGTTCTCTGAACTTCACATAGATGATATTTGATTTGAAGCTGATCAATAAAAATTTCCTGCGTATTTTTCAATCAATATCTGCTAGTTGTATCTGTCTCGTTCTTATCAAAGGTTGCAGGCTACTTATAAGCCTCTTGTAATGACTTATAAGGCCACCATGTTTGCTTTGAACCCTCATGGCTCCTATACCCCTGGCTGTCTGCCGCTTAAATTTTACTGGATGACTTCGTTATCGAAGATCTTTCGTATGCGTATGATATGAATCGACAACCCGGTAACTCTGTCGTGCCCTTTACATGTGAGCAATGTGGTTACGGATCGGCTGTCAGATTTCCCCAATACACTGCAGCCAGATCCAAGACATCGTATAGCACATACTACATCCTTGGGATTGTCAGAGGGGTTGTTAGTTTTGTTGCTGATAGCCGAAGCAAAATTAATCCTGCTGAAAGAAGTTCAACAAATCTCGCATGGGTG
>JAFIDM010074813.1:18066-40164 GCA_023159025.1 Thereuonema tuberculata | reverse complement strand
TTGTTGCTCTCTTCCAGGAACTTCTCTTTGAATTATATGCTTGAGACTAACGTTGGTTGATTTTAAAATGCCATGAAATACAGGATTTCTATTCCTATCTACAGTTTGAACTCGAAAACAAAAAATTTCATGGTGTCTTTATTATTTTTTATCTTTCACATTTTTTCATATTTCATACGTTTTAAGCAAAATATTTTTTGTTTGTGGATTGATATATTTTCTATTTTCAAAGTAAATATAAGAATCTACTACATACATACGTTTCTTTTATTCAATGGCAGTTATAAATAACAACAAAATTTCAGTCATCTTTCATAGCTACGTTCAGTGACTTTCCGTTTTTCATGAATATTGTTAGTTTGTTATTTTAATGTCGATCTTTTCCTTGTTATTTCCCATTACTCATTAAACCCTCGGATATATAAAAATGCCATACTTAAAGCGGCGGCTTCGAGTTTCGCAATGCAAAGATTTCAATCAATCATTTGCAATTTCGAAATTTAGAATATAAGAATAAAATTAACTTATATTACTTAACATATAAAGCCGGACAGCAATCTGAAATTTGAAAAATGCCAATACAACTTTCAAATTACTGTTTCTATGGAGACACAAACCAATCGTGTCTTCACGTCTTCAGCGGCACCAGTGGTAAAAATCGTAACTAAAATTTACAAAATTTAGAAAAACAAAAACGCAATATTTAAAGACTTTTACTCTTTCTTATCGTACAGATTCTTTTTCTTTAATTTCTTTTGTTTTTTTATACCTTTTTTATGTTTTATTATTTATATTCTTTTTTTATTTTCTTTTTTGTATTTATTTCTAGTTTCTTAAACATAATTTAAATATAAAAAAAAGTAATAAAATAAAAAAAGAAAATGAAAAACGGAAAAACGGTGACTGCTATCATCAAAAACTTCCTATAAAAGGATTTAATCCTGAGTTGTTATAAGATAAATTAAATGATTAGAAACCAACAGATCCTATCTAGAAGAATTAAAATGATTAAATAAAATTATAAAAAAAATTAATATATTTAACTTTATATTTTTTATAAATTTGAAATTTAAATTTATTCTGAAATTGTAAAATATATTTATTTATAACTTTAATTGGAAAATTATTATTTACAAATTCTTTAATAAGATAATTTAAATTATGTAAAAAATCTTCAAATTTAGAGTTAATATCAAAATATCTTTTGAGTTCTTGTATCAAAATATTTTTAAATAAATTTAAACTTACTTTACTGGTAAATTTATGAAATATATTAATTTTAAATGGAAATAGAATGCTTTATTAAATAATTTAATTTTAAATGGAAATAAAATACTTTTTTAAATAATTGAATATATGGAATTTGTTGATTAAAATATATTCGGAAATCTAAATTTGTTGATTTTAACAAATTTAGAATTATTATTAGATTTTTGTAAGTTAATAATATTTTTATAATTTTTGTCTTTTTAGTAATCAATCGTAAAATTAGTATTAAAATAATTAAGTTATCTATATATCTAAAAATTTAAATTTCAAATTTATAAAAAATATAAAGTTAAAAATATTTTTTAGTTTTGTCATAATTTTATTTAATCATTTTAATTCTTCTAGATAGGATCTCTCGGTTTCTAATCATTTAGGCTGTCTTCTCACAACTCAGGATTAAATCCTTTTATAGAAAGTTTTGAGTTTGATTGATAGCAGTCACCGTTTTTCCGTTTTTCTTTTTCTTTTTTTATTTAATTTTTTTTTTATATTTAAATTATATTTAAGAAACTAGAATTAAATACAAAAAAGTAAATAAAAAAGAATATAAATAATAAAATATAGAAAAAGATACAAAAACAAAAGAAATAAAAAAAAAGAATATGTACGATAAGAAAGAGCAAAAGACTTTAAATATTGGAAGATGTTTTACGTGTGTTTTAAGTTAACATGGAATGACTGGGTTCTGGCCACCACACACAGTTCTAATAAAATACATAAATAATAATTTCCCCTTCTTGTTCTCATAACTGGGTTTTGCTGTCTCCCTTCATCTCTCTCCCTCTCCACGAGGTTCTTCCCCACTCCTCTTCCTAGCCCCCGCCGACAGGGCCCAATGCCAACACCCCTAAATCCCGAATGGTTCCGCCCAACTCAAAGCGTCCGTTTGATCTAATTTCTTATTTCTCGAATATGTTATTCATTTCTCCGCTTGAGAACGAAGTGTAGCTCACTTCGAAAGCGCTCGCATTTATTGTATTATTTTTTATGTATTTTATTAGAACTGTGTGTGGTGGCCAGAATCCAGTCATTCCACTTTAAATATTGCGTTTTTGTTTTTCTAAATTTTCTAAATTTTAGTTACGATATTTAACACTGGTGCCGCTGAAGACGTGAAGACACGATTGGTTTGTGTCTCCATAGAAACATTGGCATTTTTCAAATTTCAGATTGCTGTCCGGCTATATATATATATATATGTCCTATGCCTTTGTCTGATCCCATGTGTTTTGTGACATCAATAGCATTAGTTAGTTTACACAAAAATAAATATACATTCAAAATAATTTCGAATAGCTTTCTATCCTACTTCCTCAGCCAAATGTAACTGTGTGTTCTTTAAGAAAAGAATTGAAAAGTAGTAGCTTACTAAAATGTATAAACAAGAAATTAGAGCCAAATTGCTTCTACTTACGTCAATAATAAGATAATTAACATGAACAACAAAAAGAAAGCAGCCAATGGCAAGTAAGCATCAAATGACAGGTAAGCAGCAGATGACAAGATAGCAGCAAATAACGATAAAGCAAATGACACATATATAAATAACTGCAGCAGAGGAGCCTCAACGGGATAACTAATAAAGAAAAAACCAAAAAATAGCTTTCAAGAAACTCTTTTAAGAAACTTGAGTAAATTTTAGATCTTCAAGTGAAATATAAAAAAAAAAGGTTTTTCCGTAGATATTGTTAAAATCTTCGACTGCTTTTGCAAAATCTTCACAAACCATGATAAAAATTTATAAGAATAATAAATTTTATACTTATCACGTCAGTTTTGGTAATGTTATCAATACAGTAAAGAGCATAGTATTTGTTAAGAGTATTATCTATGGCGCAACAGTGAAAAGCCGGCACAAGTAAAATGGCGCTTTGGCGATTGTTGTATTTGTTGTAATCTCGCGTACCACGCTCTGCTGTTGATGTAAAAAGTCGGGTTTATCTCCTGCTAAGTTTTCTGTATAAATAGTTTTTTATTCTTTAAATTTAAAACTGTTTTCGTTTTTTATTTCCCCTTGCCACTCAAGAGGTTATGGGCCCAGAAGACTGAAGATCAGGAGTAATTCACGAAATCCTGGGAATTATATGCGTAAAGATGATCGGCGAGTGTTAAATAAGAGCTTCATTCGATTGTTAGACGCCATTTTTATTTTTCGCAAGGATCGATCGTGAAACCAAAAGACAAACAATGGCAGAGAATTATAGTACAGTTAATCAGAACATTACGAAGTTCGATGGCCGTAACTATAGACAGTGGAAGTTTCAGCTAAAATGTATTTTGAAAGCTAAAGGGATATATGAGCATACGCAGCAGGCAGTCAAACCAGAGGACGAAGCCTCTTGGGCGAAGAAGAACGCCGTTGCAATGTGCATCATTTCCTCCGCAATGGAATTAGATCAAGTAAGTCTAATAGAAAACTGCGAGACAGCTCGCGAGATAATGGAAAATTTAGACTCTATTTACGAAAAGAAATCTGAGATGAATAAGCTGATGATTCATGAACAATTCTACAACTATAGAATGGAAACCGGAATGTCAATTGCCACACACATTAGCAAGGTAGAATCGCTTGCAAGACAGCTTCGTGAAACTGGTGAGACAATCAGTGATACCGCCATAATCACCAAAATCATTGGAAGCTTGCCATCACAATCTTCGAATTTTCGACAAGCTTGGCTATCTACGGAAGAGAGCAAGCAAACAATAAACAATCTAACTGCGAGGCTACTAGATGAAGAAGGTAGGAATGAACATGAGCAAAAGACTGCTTTAACTGTATCCAATGCGAAGAGATCACAATCTGGAAAGTCCAAATGGAGACCCACCTGTTATAACTGTCAAAAGAAAGGTCATCTGTCCAAAGATTGTCGTCTACCGAAAAAAGGTCCGAAGACTTCATCAGATACTTTTCATCACAGTCATTATTCGGCTTTCATCGTGTCTTCTAATGAACTGGATGATTGGATATTGGATAGCGGTGCATCTGGTCAAATGACGTATCGAAAAGAGTTATTTAGTGATCTAAAAGATGAGACTACAGTGAAAAATGTGAAAGTAGATAACAATGCGGGACTAAAAGTTTGTGGAATAGGAACAATTAAGATTCAAAAATACATAAAGGGACAGTGGTACGACTCTGAGATGAACGATGTTCTATATATACCTGAATTACGTAGAAATCTGTTCTCAAAAGGTGTACTAGCAAACAAAGGTTATACAATCGTGAAACAAGACAATTTCTGTCACATTTACAGGGGTGATACATTGCAAGTCTCAGCGGTACGTATGGACAATAATTTATATAAAATGTTCTAAGCTAAATAGTGAAGCTAATGTGTCAAGTGAAGAAAGCTTACAATTATGGCATGAACGCTTAGGACACATCAATGTGAAAGCTTTGAAGAATATTGGTATTAAAGTAAATAATGTAGATTTCTTTTGTTAAGCATGTTGTTATGAAAAACAGCACAAAATGCCCTTTAAAACTCATTTTATCAAAGCCAAATCACCTGGTGATGTAATTTATAGTGATGTTTGCGGACCAATGTCAGAACCATCTATTGCAGGGTTTAGATATTTTGTTCTGTTTAAAGATTCATATTCAGGTTACAGAATTGTATTTTTCATAAGAAACAAATCAGAAGTTTTAAATTGTTTCAAAGAATTCTGTACACAGCTTAAGAATAAGTATGACAGGAATGTAAAAGTTTTTCATAGTGATAATGGTACAGAGTACAAAAATAGTCAGTTTATGCAGTATTTAAAAAGTACTTTGTCACTTCTGCTCCGTACACACCAGAGCAGAATGGACGTGCAGAGCGTGATATGCGCACCATTGTAGAGAGTGCTAGGTCTATGTTGTATGCAAAAGATTTGCCTTTGTTTTTGTGGGCAGAAGCTGTCAATTGTGCGGTGTACATTTTGAATAGGACACCTACACAGCAAGCTCCAAATTCAACACCAAATGAGATGTGGACAGATAACAAGCCCCAACTAAAACACATTCGTGTTTTTGGTTCAGAAGCCTACACTCACATACCTGATCAGCTAAGAAGCAAGTTACAGAAGAAATCGGAGAAGCTAATATTAGTTGGTTATGAAGGTAATAACTATCATTTACTTAACATGAAAACAAAGAAGCTGAAAGTGTCAAGAAATGTTATATTTAATGAGAGAAACACTTCAGAGTTTAGAAAGAATATAGCAAGAATAAGTATTGAGGATGTAGATAAAGAGGATCAACCGAAGTCCCTGGAGGATGTTGATTTACCTGTTCCGAAATCACAGATGGCATCTTCACAGCTGAATGTAGTACCGGAAACAGAAAAAGAAAAGGAATTACTCACAAAAGGATCGTTACCATATAACTTGAGAAAAAGAGAAGCAATAAAATTACCTCAACGATTTGAAGACCATGAAATCAATCTATGTGAGATAAAAGTTCCAGAGTCTTATGAAGAAGCCACGGAGAGCCCTGACAAGAAACAGTGGGAGAAAGCAATCAGAGAAGAATTGGAAGCTTTAGAGAAAAATGAAACTTGGGAGCTTATCCCATTACCATCTAAAAAGAAAGCTAGAACCTCCAAATGGGTATTCAAAATAAAGACTACGCCAGATAATACCCACCAACGTTTTAAAGCGAGATTGTGTGCAAAAGGATGTGCTCAAAAGTATGGGATAGACTATACAGAAACATTTTCACCTACAGTTCGGTATGACTCTATAAGAGTACTTCCTGCGACAGCTGTAAAAAGAGGATGCAAGATCAAACAATTTGATGTTCCTAACAGCCAGCTTACTTCTACGGATGAAGATCCGGATCTCAATCTGCCTTACAGATCGTTAATTGGCAGTTTCATGTTTGCTTCACTTATCACTAGAACAGACATTATGTATGCAGTGGGAGTACTGAGCCGATACCTAAACAATTATAATCAGACACACTGGAAAGCTGCAAAACGTGTTCTTCGCTATCTCCAAGACATCAAAGAGTTCGGTATCAAGTACACACGAACAGAAAGTAATGAAGTTTTTGGATACGCCAACGCAGACTTCGCTGGTGACCTGGAAACACGAAGATCAACCACTGGATATGTCTTCCTGTTGAATGGAGGACCGGTGACTTGGACAAGTCAATGTCAGCCAACAGTATCACAGTCATCTACTGAAGCTGAATACATTGCAGCAGCAGCAGCATGCAGAGAAGCTGTTTGGCTTAGACAACTTGTGACTGATATTGGTGAAACATTAGCAGGGCAACCACAATTCCCATGGACAATCAGAGTGCTATGAAACTGATTAGAAATCCAGTCCTGCACAAACATAATAAACACATTGATATTAAACATCATTATATTAGAGAAAAATATAATGATAATATTACAAACATTAAATATGTTCCAACTGATCAACAATTAGCTGACATTTTCACAAAACCATTACCTAAAGCTCAGTTTTATAAAATAATATATTTCATAATGTCTTGTAATGGTAGTAAGATTTTAAAACAAAGTAATGGATAGTTACGTTCTGTATAGCAATAACTTTTTTTTTTATCAGAGATTTATTTTCATTACAAATTGCTAATGCATAACTTACTTGTTGGTATTTACATGATATATACATATGTGATATATATTTATTGTAAAGTCGCTTTTAGATAAAGTGGGAGTGTTAAGAGTATTATCTATGGCGCAACAGTGAAAAGCCGGCACAAGTGAAATGGTTCTTTGGCGATTGTTGTATTTGTTGTAATCTCGTGTACCGCGCTCTGCTGAAAAAGTCGGGTTTATCTCCTGCTAAGTTTTCTGTATAAATAGTTTTTTATTCTTTAAATTTAAAACTGTTTTTTGTTTTTTATTTCCACTTGCCACTCAAGAGTATTGACTTTTCTTTTTTAAGAAAAAACATCTTTAAACCTTTGATTTCACAAAAAATAAATAGCTACAAAAATTAAATTATTTTTTAATTTGAAGAAAAAAGCTAAATATAAGTTCTTAAGTAATATTTTTAGATTGTTTTTATTAAGGTTAGGTATCATAATTTAAATAAACAAAGTCGTATTGAAATTAAAAAAAAATAAATTAATTTTTACTTATATTCTGCCATTTTGTTCTGAGTTTGACTGACATTGAAATCCAGTTATGCCTTAGGAATCATTTTCTTGCTTTACATCATATTGTTACACAGTTAGGAGGAATATTGCATGTCTTCGTTCTGTTAGATTACCATTCAGTAATTCATTCAGAACTTATTCGGAGTCTTAATTACCTCGTAGAAACTGCGGCTGATGAGTAACTGTATTTGTGGAGTTACTATGACAAGGCACTTACTGTGGAGCCATATTTCTTAGGAGGGTTGTATCCATCCTCATTCAGGATCCGAATATCCAGAATCGTTTCACTTGAACATTTCTAACTTTTTTTTATCTTTTTTAAAATGAAAATAATAAACAGTTCCCAACATCTTAATGACAACATCTTAATGTAGGTTTTTTTTGTTGTCTTCCAGGAACTTTTCTTTGAATTAAATGCTTGAGACAAACGTTGATTGATTTTAAATGTAAAGAAATGCAGGACTTCAATTGCTATCTACAGTTTGAACTCGAGAACAAACAATTTCATGGTGTCATCATAGAGGAGGCAGAATTTTTCCATATACAAGAATTCTTTGTCGATCAAAATTCTCTTTTTGAAGTCTCAAGAATAACATTGCAAGAAGTAAAAAAATTCTGTGTTTTCTATGAAAAACCGTTGATCTCAAATTACGCTATTCTAATAACACAACACGAAAATATTGTTATTACAGTCTATTCTGTGGCCTGTGGATATTAAAATCAGCTTCCAGTAAAATATGAAGTTAGTTTAGTGATTGTGGAAATAAAAAAGATTTCAGAATTAAGAATACAAGAACAGATTTGCTCTAAGAGTATCTTTCCTGTTTGAAAAAGCTCAGAATATCTAAAAATATTTTAACATTTCCAGGAATGAACAAAATATTTTTAACGTTTCCAGGGATGACCAGAATATTACAAATGTCGAACCTACAGCAAAGCGCAGCAGTAAGGAAATTTTTAATCTTCCAGATGAATACAAGGGTTAAATCAATTTATTTAAAGCGCGAAGATTTTTTATTTTTACCGGAAGTGATACTTGAATCACAGAAGGTCATCGGATTTTCTGTTACGGAATAGAAGAAAAAAAATACAGAGACTAATTTTCTTGTAATTTTTAAGTTAAAAACTTTCCTTTAATTACATAGCTTAAATCGTAATTGGCTTTTGCTTGGTAAATAAACAAATTAGAATTTAAGTGCAATCATGAAAAGGGCTATTTACCTTCTACGCTGTTATGTAGGGAAGGAGCAGAATTGAGACAGACCAAATTAGAGATTATTTAATTTAAAGAGTAAGTTTACAGTTTATCAATTCTTTCTTTAGAAAAAATAAAAAACAGATTACTGTTGACGTACAATACACAGAGTCCTTGCAACTACGTTCTTATAAGTACAAACATTACGATATTCGTGTTAGATTTTTTTTTCGTTTATAAATGCCTGTATTTGTATATTTAATTCCTTGATTCAGCTATTTTGTTTTACAGATGCAGAGAGGAGAATGTATTTTGGAATCTAAGAAAACAGAAATAAGTTAACATTACAACCCAGAAAAACGAAAAACAAATGGTATCAACTAAAATCTTATAAAACCTATAACTGTCATGTTCCATCCACTTTGGTTGATAACAATCAAGACGAAAAATATCGTCTGGATTTCCTTTTAATAATGGTTGTAGATTAGTGGATTATGAGTTTAGGCTTCTTTCTCCATGTTTTGGATTGAATGGAGTTTCGTTGAAGTTTATCAATTGATGAAAGCCGACGAAATTCTACATGTAAGATGTTGGATCTACGTAATTTGGCAATTTGGCCATTAATTTGGGATTATTAATTGTTTACTTAAAACTCTATGCCAAATTATGGATAGCTCGCTTTAAAACTCTCTAAAAAATTACCATCTATTCACCACTTTACAAACAACGACAGAAAAGAATAAAACCATCAGTTAAAAAGGAATTAATAGTCTATGTAATCATGTAGTAAATAGTTGTAAGCACATAGAAGATATTTAAAAATTAAGCCTGAAAATACGCTAACGTAAAAACCAATCCATTGATACTAAGATAACGAATATGTGTAGAATCTTCTCCACATGAATTCAAAGGCGTGAAATTGATTTAATATGGACTCTATATAATAAATATAATAAAATATTTTGTCTATATGACCACAGATATGTCTTCAGATGAATCCTATGCTCACCCAATTTATTTCAAGGGCAAAAATACTTCATTATCGCAAGTTGTAAGTGAGGCAGAGTAGACCAACGGTTTTAATATTGAAAGTTATAAGTAAAAAATTAATTAAGTATTAGATTTTAGAACAAGTGTAATAAGGAGTTAACTCTTTCAGAAATAATCAGTGTTATAAACCTGCTTGGCTGTTTTTACTTTCTTTCCTGTATTTTTCTGCTTCTTCTCTGTCCCCTTTCTCTTCCCTTCCCATCATACCAGTCACCTGGTGTTTAAGGGTGATTATGACCAGTGTTTCCTCAAGTTCTTGGGGGAAGCCTTCGGCCCGCAGTTGACTGAATTACAAGGCCTTAGAAAAATAAAAAAAAATAAAAAACTCTGCTTTGATGTCAAGATACATATCATTTCTTATCAATTTGGCACTTCAGGTCCGATTCGCTCGAAATATTTATGTATTGTAAAGGATAGAATCTAAAGTTGATTTTTCAAACCAGTTCCTGTGAAACCACTGTTGTCTAATTGTATTAAAAGTGACGATATTTAGGTTGAATAGCAGTTTCGTTGTTGCAGTTTATGAATTGATAAAATCAGATACAATGTTAACCTCAGATTTTTTATCAAAACTTCGCTATGTCTATAAATCTGTGTATAAAAGTATTAAAGAGCTACATCGGTCATTGTAGGACACTGAAACTCTTCAACTTAAATACCATCACTTATATATTTTCCAAATATTATTTCATAATTCACTACACATATAGCAAGGTTATATTTCTCAACATTGATAAAAGCTTATGTTTTGTAGTTCATACTATCGTATTTATTTTAACATGAACCTTAATTTAACACAATTTCAAAACCGTTTCTATTAAGCGCAAATAGCCGATTAAATTTTTCATAGCTCAATATTGATGCCTTTGAAGAATGTTTTTCAGTAATTATTTTATTTTCAATGATTTCCTTGATTTTATGTTTCTCTACTTGTTATTTTCCCAATTTCCCATCCAAACTAATTTCACAAAATTCAGTTCCAATATCTAATCAGCAAAGAGAGATATTAATTGTTTTAAAAAATAAAAAAAATTAATGTGTTCAATTTGAGTGGTATTAAGATCTCTTTCTGCTAATTAGATATTGGAAGAGGTTCCAAATTTTTTATAGACAGATGGCGTTACGAAAATAGATATTTTACTGTTGTTTCTGGATTACTTTCCAGTTATTCGTAAGTGGATGGGGGATGCCGGTGTCATGCAAACCATCCCATTAGCACATATTTTATATTCCATATGTTTTAAACAAAAACCTTTTTTTTTTTGTGGATTGATAAAATTTCTTTTTTGAAAGTCAATATAAGAAACTACTACATATATACGTTTCTTTTATTCAATGGCAGTTATTAAAACAACAAAATTTCAGTCATCTTTCATAGCTACTTTCAGTTTCTTTCCGTTTTTCTTGAATATTGTTTGTTTGTTTTTTAATGTCGATCTTTTCCTTGTTCTGCCCCATTACTCATTAAAATCTCGGAAATCATATCTTTATTTATATGCCTTTGTCTGATCCCATGAGTCTTGTGACATCAATTGCACTAGTTAATAGTTTACACAAAAATAAATATACATTCAAAACAACTTCGAGTAGCTTTATATCCTTCTTCCTCGGCCAAATGTAACTGTTTGTTCCTAAGCAAAGAATTGAGAAGTAGTAGTTTAATAAAATATATAAACAAGAAATTAAACCCAGATTTCTTATACTTACGTAAATAATAAGATAATTATCACCAACAATGACAAGCAAGTAAATGAGACAAATACAACTGCAGCAACATAGGCTTCAACATTATCACTAATAAAGAAAAACCAAAAAATAGCTTTCAGGAAACTCTTTTAAGAAACTTGAGTAAATTTTAAATCTTAAAGTGAAATATTAAAAAAAAAGGCTTTTCCGTAAATATTGTTAAAATCTGCGACTGTTTTTGGAAAATCTTCTGTTTAGAGCTTGTAAAACTAAAAACATTATTTTTTATTCCATCATTCATAGAGCTGCTACTATTCATTTTATTTTTATATCTCAGTCAATTTAATTAAGAAGTCTCATAAAACAAATGTAATTTTATGAAACTTGGCAAGAAACAATGTTCATTTCTTCTCAACTTATTTTCCTTGTGGATAGATTAATGTACGAAAGAGGCAAAAATTGCTCCAAAAAAATATCTATAATATATTACAATGTATTCATGAAGAGAAATTAATATAATTCTATTTGAAGTTGATTCAAACTCTCAAATTTAATAATTACAATATGACTAACTTTCAAATACAATATGACTATGCTATGTAATGGTTTCACGACTTTAAAAATAAGAAAAATATCATAATTTTCAATCGTAGTAGGTTTTCTATTCTTCAAGGAAATTCTCTTTGAATTAAATGCTGGAAACAAACGTTAACTGATTTAAAATATAAACAAATAAACAGATCTTCAGTTACTGTCTACAGTTTGAATTCAGATCGTTGAAAACAATCAATTACACAGTTCTATCGTAGCAGAGAATGGCAATATTTTCAAGTACAGTAATTGTTTGTCTATAAAAATAATTTACGGATTTCAAGAATATCATTACATAGGTACAAAAAAAAACACACCTTTGATCTCACAACCCTTTCTTTTATGTGAAGTGTGCTCACAAACGTTATTCAATAACATAACACGAAAATATTGTTTTTATAGTCTACACGTGTTTGCCTATAAGAAATTTCCCTTAAACTGACTTTTTATTGGTAGTGATGCTGGATCACTAACAAATAGCTTCAATGCTTTTAAAAATAAATGAATTTTTTTAACTAAGTAAACAAGGACAGATCTGTTCTATGTAATACATCTTGTAAGTTTAAGAGAACTCGGAATATCTAAACACTCTTAACGTTTCAAGGATGAGCAGAATGCAAAAATGTCGAACGTATTGCAAACCTCAGCAGAAAGGGAATTATTAAGTGGTAATAAACAGAAATTAACAAGGAATTAGATCGGGAAATTTTCAAGCAATTTTTCAAAATAAATCTGTTTTATAGATATCAAGGTTCTTTTATACAAGAAATAAGAATTCTGAGTAAACTGTCTATAAGCTGAGGTAATACCTGAGTCAGCATAATAACTGTTTGAAAATTTACCAGAGGATAATAAAGAAGCCATAGATTTGTATTGAAGTTCTTCATTGGAAAAAAACAGATCTCCAACAATAAGACTTCAGATCATTTTAATTCTTTATGTAGTATTAGCCACATCTTTCACAAACCATAATAAACATTTCTACGAAAAATAATTTTTTTACTTATCAGATCAGTTTAAGTAATGTTATCAATACAGTAAAGAGCAAACTATTGACTTTTTTTTATTAAAAAGTCACCTTTAAAAAAACAAGGAGCTTGAAACCTTTAAATTCGTAAAACAAAAATAGTTAAATAAATTACTGAATACAGAAGGTTGTTTACAATCTATGGTAACGATTTGCATGGCGCGTGACGACGCAACCAATCACAGTAGGTATGCAAATTTATGCAAACGTACAGGTGAGTACTTAAAGATTAGTGTGGAGGGATACGGGTTAGTTTGTTCGGAGAAATGCCGCCGAAAGTGTCACAGTTTTGGAAAGAGTACGTTACAGCCCTTTCCGGCGCGAAATTTAGTTATTCCGCAATAATTACGGCATGTAGAAAAAGAGGTTTCACCATTTCGAAGAAAGGAGTTCATAATGTGTTGGCTGGTGTTGGTTTGGCCCGTACAGGACAGATTTCCGGGACTGAAAAGCAAGCAAATCCAAGGACACCTGTAAGTCGCACAAAGACTGTTATTCAGAAAGTCAAGAAAATGGTGACGGGGAACAATCCAGTGATCCAAAGAACCATTAGTGCGAAGGTAGAAAGAGATGTCTCTTCGTACCGTAAACAAGATTATCCATAAAGATTTGGGACTTCAAAAGAGACATAAAAGCAAGGTTCACACGCTCTTACCAAAGCACATTTCAGAACGTAAGACAAATTGCCGGAAACTGTATGAACGACATCTAGGCTGGGGATAAATGTAAGTATGTGGCCACATTAGACGAAGCATATGTTTATCTGTCCGACTGCAATAAAACAAGGGCGATTTTCTATCGCCCAGTGGAAGCCAAATCGTTTCCAAATTGGTGCAGAGAATGTCGTGAAACTTTTTCGAAGGGATACCTGATCGTTGCGGGCTATTCCTATCAAGGGAGGGTGGCTCAAAATGTAAAGTTGAATTCTGCATACTATCAGGATCACGTACTGACATCAATTTATACACAGGAACCACCTGTTCTTAACGGAAACGACGTTTCCAAGGTCCGTCTCCACCAAGACAAGGCGTCCAGCCATACGTCCAAATCGACCCAAAATTTTCTGACACGAATGGAACAGCAAACCGGAATCCAGGCTATACCGTTTACCGAGATACCAGTGAAGTCTCCAGACGCATCGCCCATGGATTTTTGCGCATTTTGACTATTAAAACGAACCTTGGGAAGACGACGTCCTCGTTTATTGGATGGACTCTGGAAATGTTGTCAGTAGGAGAGGCAACGTATAAGTCTTCCCGTTCTTCGCAGTAGTCTCCTGCAATGGAAACTGCGCTGCATAGCGATAGCAGTATCTCATGGCCATCAAATAGAAGTATCCAGAGTCTGGGCTAAAGATTACGTCAAATGGAGGTGAGTACATTCGGTGAAAGATGAGGGTGGTCGAAGAACATCGAAAGGGAAACATCAGTGTAAGTAATGTCTTTCCTGACTAACACTAACCGTCCTCTCGGTTCATCACCCAAGTCGATTTCTGAGTTAAATAGTTTCTTGGGGCTGTATTTATAGGTAGTCTTACGTAAAGGGGGTCTAAGCCAATCAGAGACCCCTCCAGAAGATAACACACGAAACTGTTACTGACGTCATGCCTACAACAAACGCGAAGAAGACTCTCGCCCGAAATAAAAATGGCGACGTACATATTGAGAAAAGATAGGATTTAAAAGTCTTTTTCGACTATATCGAGTATAATGATTAGAATAATCATTTTTCGTCAATGAGATGTCGTCTCAGATCAATCAGCAAACATTCGTGCTGTCCAAACATTTCAGATTAAACAGCAAATAGAATAAACACAAAGGTATTTGAAGGTTTTTTTTTTCTTTGAATGGTGGTCGATGCTGAATATACAGTATAATAAGTCTTAAATACAAAAGAATTTATGTTTATACAAAAGATACCATGGATTTTGCAAAATACATATATACATATATACAATCATCCCAAATTTAATTCTAATCAACTAAGGAAGAGAAAATAGTGGAACCGGATAAAACATGTCACGGGGAAAATATAAAAGTAAACAAAATATATTGTGACACTGTTGATGTCTGCTTTTTTTTCGAATTTTCAGAAATTGTTAACTAGTAAAAAAAAAACAAAAAAAAACAATTATTAGATCTTAATCAAACTTCATTTAAAAGTTTACTATCTTTATCTAGATATGGTATGATTATGGAACTTGAGAATTTCAAGATCATATGCTCAACAGTTCAACAGTTACTAAAACAAAATCCTAATTTTTCTCTACTGATTTTCATACAATCACTTTTCTATTTTTATCCTATTTTCAAAGAAATTTCACCTTTTAATTCTTTAAAGACCGATATAGAAATTTAAAATTCTAAAGTATCAATCCATATCATTGCAACAAATTATTATAAAACAAAAAGTACAATTCACAGTTTCGGAAGATTACACTTACAATTGAAAAAAGATCCTCAAATACATAACTACAAGAAATGGCTCACGTATATTTTATTGGAAGTTTTAGTTAAAATACACAGTCTCTTTTTTCACGAAGATGAAGATATTGCTAACTATTTTCACCTGATAATCTAAAAATCTTTTATGTAAGTTATATTCTTCTCTTCTGTGCTTAAATATCTGATAGAAACAGTTTTTTTTTATGAAATCATTATAATCTCAATCATCTTTCTCTAACTGGTTGGCCATTTCTTTAAAAATTATCAAGAATATTTCTGAAACTTAACAAACATAAAAAAAATTTGAAAATCTGTCTGAAATTAAATTTACATTAGCTTGTCAGCTTTTGATCACAGATATGATTTGAATTGTCTTAAAATATTGTAATGTTTTTTCAAAAAGATATTTATTTTCGTTCAAAAAATTATCAAGAACAAAATAACATAAAGCCTCGTTTTCACTTTATTAGTTGCGAATTGAACAAATGATCATGAAATTACTAATATTACAATTAAAAAGAGGATATTGGTTTAGAGTTGTGAAAGCAATAAATATTTGAATACATTGTGAATGTATTTTAGAAAGCCTACTAGTCGGCTACCCGTCGCTTCGCTCCGGAAGCCTCGCGTATGTAACGGAAAACAATTTGAATTTATTAAAAAAAACACACACACAAATTACATCAAGTAAAATAAAACTAAATTTTTTTTTTAATTTTTTTTTTATTTTAATTTTTGATGTCTATATTCTCTCGATCCACCACTGCTTTTAGAATCAGCGTGTTAATCATATATCTGTGACATATTTTTATTTTTTATAGAGATTAGAATGTAATCCTTGTGGTCTAATGCCTAAGACGTCTAACTTCGGAGCAGAAGGTTCCATGTTGGATTCCAATAGATAACTTGTAGAAATTATTTCTATTTTTGTAAATTACAATAATTGCACAAGACAGACAGAGAAATAAAAGATTTTATTAATATAGATACACTTTTCAGTGGCTTTTGAGGCACAAATAGTGAGTTTTCAGTATTCTACTTATCAGAAATAGTGCTTCTTTCTTTCTTGAGTCTCTTTTTTTTATTTCCATTGATACTTTACAGTGGTTTTTGAGTTATAAATAGTGATTGTTTTTGAGTAACAAAAAGTGAGTTTTCAGGATTCTATCTAATAGAAATAGTGATTCTTTTTTTTTATCTTTTCTTTTTTATCCAATTCCAATTGATACTTTTCAGTGGTTTTTGAGTTACAAATAGTGAAAATTATCTACTAATCTAGGCCATCAGATTGTTCGATATAGATATTTGAAGAAGAGATGTTCAGATGGACGTTAGTTGATAAAGATGATAAATGAAGATCATAGCTTGTATACGAAATTCTTCGCGACAAATTGATTGTGACTATTCTTCAGAGTGAAAATAACCAAATTCTCTTGAATTGTGACTCAAAGACATAAAGTTGTACGTGAGGGAAGACAACGTTTTCCAAATATATGGCAACTTTATTTAGAGTTTGTCCTTGAGCTTTATTGATAAACAACGCATAAGAAGGTCTGATCGGAAATTGTTTTCTTGTGAAAGTGAATGGAAGTAGATTATCGCATGGTTCCATAGACATCCTATGGATAAAAACAAAATCTCCTTTGTAAGTTCTGTTATAATTTCGGTTTCTATGAGATCATTATCGAATGAACGGCATTTAAGTTGAGTTCCATTGCAGTATGCAAACTTGGGATTGATGTTTCGCAACAATATTATTGGAGATCCAATCTTCAATGACAAACGATGTTGAGGAATACCGCTGAGATTCAATGCGTTCAGATACTTGGGCAGATAGAGAAGTTCGTGTGGTGGATTATCAGAAGTGTCAATTTTATTCGCACTTGTATGCTCTGTAGTCTCTCCTTGTATTCTTAGACTTATCATTCGATTGATGTTATCGACACTCTCGTTCATCTTGGTTGATGAGCCGCATATTTATTGTGAGTTTTTTTACTTTGATGTGATTCTATCTTTATGAGTTACAAATAGTGATTTTTCAGTAATCTACCTAATAGAAATAGTGCTTCTTTCTTTCTTGACTCTTTTTTTTCCAATTGATACTTTTGAGAGGTTCTTGAGTTACAAATAATGATGGTTTTTGAGTTACAAATAGTGATTTTTCAGTATTCTACTTAATAGAAATACTGCTTCTTTCTTTCTTGACTCTCCTTTTTTATTCCAATTGATACTTTTCAGTAGTTTTGAGTGACAAATAGTGATTTTTCAGTATTCTACTTAATGGAAATACTGCTTCTTTATTTCTTGACTCTTTCTTTCATTGCAATTGATACAGTTCAGTGGTTTTTAAGTTTCAAATAGTGATTTCTCAGTATTTTACCTAATGAAGTACTGCTTCTTTCTTTTTTGACTTTCCTTTTTATTACAACTAGTTACAAATAACGATTTTTCAGTATTCTACCTAATAGAAATAGAGCTTCTTTTTTTCTTGACTCTTTTTTATATTCCAACATCTTCCATGTACACGCGCTTATTTTTCAATATCTCACAGAATTTGGTTAAGTCAGAATATTATATTTAAAATATTGCAATGTCATTTTCAAATTACAAATAAACTGACGGATGGGAAATAAATAAAATCTTGAAATTAAAAAAAAAAGGATGAATACATTCCTTATTGATGGGGGAAAGGAAAGGAGATATAAGTCAAAAAACCATATAAAGAGAGTTGTAGTCCCTATGGCCTAATGGATAAGGCATCTGTCTTCGGATCAGAAGGTTGCAGGTTCGATTCCTGTCGCGGATGTTTCATTGTAAAAACTATTTCTATTTTCCATTCTCTCAGAAAATTGCGCCGGACAGACAGACAGACAGAAAGACAGACAGAGAAATAAAAGATTTTAGTAATATAGATTGTTACTTTTCAGTCAAAGTCAGTTCAGTTTTTACAGATAAGTCAAAAAAAGCAATTTGAAGAAAGTTGTAGTTACCATGGCCTAATGGATAAGATGTCTGACTTCGGATCGAAAGTTGCAGGTTCGATTCCTGTCGCGGATGTTTCACTATAAAAATTAATTCTATTTTTCATTCTCACACAAAACTGCGCCGGACAGACAGACAGACACACAGAGAAATAAAAGATTTTAGTGATATAGATTGTGACGTTTGAGTTACAAATATTGATGGTTTTTGAGCTGCAAATAGTGATTTTTTCGGTATTCCACCTCAAAAAAAGAGTGCTTCTTTCTTTCTTGACTCTGTTTTGTTTACTCCAACATCTGCCGTGTATACGCACATATTTTTCAATATCACATAGAATTTGGTTAAGTAAGAATATTGAAAATATTGCAACGTTTCAGCAATTATAGTTCTAATTGTCAGTTTCGAATTACAAATAAACTGACGGATGGGAAATAAATAAACAATCTTGAGATTCAAAAAAAGATTGAATACATTCTTAATTGATGGGGAAAAGGAAAGGAGATATAAGTAAAAAAAAAATATGATGAGAGTTGTAGTCCCTATGGCCTAATGGATATGACATCTGAATTCGGATCAGAAGGTTGCTGGTTCGATTCCTGTCGCGGATGTTTCATTGAAAAAATTATTTCTATTTTCCATTCTCATAGAAAATTGCGCCGGACAGACAGAGAAATAAAAGATTTTAGTAATATAGACTAGTCGGCTACCCGTTGCTTCGCTCCGGAAGCCTCCGCATATGTAACGGAAAACAAATTTTTATTTATTAAAAAAGCACACACACAAATTACATCAAGTAAACTAAAACTAAAAGTTTTTAAAAGTTTTTTTTTTTTAAATTTATTTTCTGATGTTTATATTCTGTCAATCCACGACTGCTTTTAGAACCAGCGTGTGAATCATATATCTATGATAATTTTTTTTATTTTTTTTTTTATGGAAATTAGAATGTAGTCCTCGTGGTCTAATGGCTAAGACGTCTAAGTTCGGAGCAGATGGTTGCATGTTCGATTAACGTAGTGAATTTGAAGAAATTATTTCTATTTTCACACATTACAACAATTGCACCAGGCAGACAGAGAAATAAAAGCTTTTAGTAATATAGATATACTTTTCAGTGGTTTTTGAGTTACAAAGACCATTGGTTTTTCAGTTACAAATAGTGATTTTTCAGTATTCTATATTATAGAAATTGTGCTTCTTTCTTTCTTGAATCTCTTTTCTCAATTACAACCATTACTCGTGTGCAAATTGATTGACATAGATATTTCAGGAAGAGATATGTTGAGATGGATGTTTGTTAATATAGATGATGAATGAAGATCGTAGCTTGTTTATGAAATTCTTTGCGACGAATTGATTGTGACTATTCTTTCGAGTGAAGATAACCAAATTCTGTTGACTTGTGACTCAAAGCCATAAAGTTGTGCGTGAGTGAAGACAACGTTCTCCAAATAGATGGCATTTTTATTTAGAGTCTGTCCTTGAGCTTTATTGTTAAACATCGTGTAAGAAAGCCTGATTGGAAATTGCTTTCTTGTGAAAGTGAATAGATTATCATTACGTTTCATAGACATCTTATGGATGAAAACAAAATCACCTTTGTGAGTTCCTGTTATAATTTCGGTTTCTATGAGATCATTATCGAATGAACGGCATTTAAGTTGAGTTTCGTTGCAGTGTCCAAACTTGGGATTGATTTTTTTTGCAACAACATTATTGGAGATCCCATCTTCAATGACAAACGATGTTGAGGAATACCGCTGAGATTCAATGAGTTCAGATGTTCAGGCAGAGATGTTCGTGTTGTGGATTATCAGAAGTATCAATTTAATTCTCACTTAAATACTCTCTAGTCTCACCTTGTATTCTTTGACTTATCACTCGATTGATGTTATCGACAATCTCGTTCTTTGGTAAGTTCTTAACTTTGACGTGATTCCAGGTATTTGAGTTACAAATAGTATTTTTCAATAATCTATCTCATAAAAAGGGTACTTCTTTCTTTCTAGACTCTGTTTTCTTTACTCCAACATCTGCCGTGTATACGCGCTTATTTTTCAATATCACATAGAACTATAATTGCCGAAATGTTGCAATATTTTAAGTATTCTTCCTTACCAAATTCTAATAGTTAGTTTCGAATTGCAAATAAACTGACGGATGGGAAATAATAAACAATATTGAGATTCAAAAAAAAAGGTCGAATATTCCTTATTGATGGAGGAAGGGGAAGAAGAGATAAGTCAAAAAGCAATATGAAGAGAGTTGTAGTTCCCATGGCCTAATGGATAAGACGTCTGACTTCGGATCAGAAGGATCCAGGTTCGATTCCTGTCGCGGATGTTTCACTGTAAACATTATTTCTATTTTCGATTCTGAAACAAAATTTCTACGGACAGACAGACAGAGAAATAAAAGATTTTAGTAATTTAGATTGCTACTTTATAGTGTTTCTGAGTTACAATAGAGTTTTTTTAGGTATTCTAGCTAATAGAAGTATTGCTTCTTTCATTTTTGACTCTCATTTTTATAGTAATTGTCACTTTTCAGTGACGTTTGAGTTACAAATATTGATGTTTTTTGAGCTGCAAATAGTGATTTTCTCGGTATTCCACCTCAACAAAAGAGTGCTTGTTTCTTTCTTGATTCTGTTTTCTTTACTCCAACATCTGCCGTGAACACGCACATATTTTTCAATATCACATAGAATTCGGTTAAGTAAGAATATTTAAAATATTGCAACGTTTCGGCAATTATAGTTCTAATTGTCAGTTTCGAATTACAAATAAACTGACGGATGGGAAATAAATAAACAATCATGAGATTCAAAAAAAAATATTGAATACATTCCTTTTCTTTGAGGGAAAGGAAACTCAAAAAAAAAATATAAAGAGAGTTGTAGTCCTTATGGCCAAATGGATAAGGCATCTGACTTCGGATCAAAAAGTTGCAGGTTCGATTCCTGTCGTGGATGTTTAATTGCAAAAATTATTTCTATTTTCCATTCTCACAGATAATTGCGCCGGACAGACAGACAGAGAAATAAAAGATTTTAGTAATATAGATTGTTACTTTTCAGTCAAAGTCAGTTCAGTTTTGACAGATAAGTCAAAAAAGCAATAAGGAAAGAGTTGTAGTTCCCATGGCCTAATGGATAAGGTGTCTGACTTCGGATCGGAAGGTTGCAGGTTCGGTTCCTGTCGTGGATGTTTCACTGTAAAAATTGTTTCTATTTTTCATTCTCACACAAAACTGCGCCCGACAGACACACAGAGAAATAAAAGATTTTAGTAATATAGATTGCCACTTTTCAGTGACGTTTGAGTTACAAATATTGATGGTTTTTGAGCTGTAAATAGTGATTTTTTCGGTATTCCACCACAAGAAAAAAGAGCTTCTTTCTTTCTTGACGCTGTTTTGTTTACTCCAACATCTGCTGTGTACACGCACATATTTTTCAATACCACATAGAATTTGGTTAAGTAAGAATATTTAAAATATTGCAACGTTTCAGCAATTATAGTTTTAATAGTCAGTTTCGAATTACAAATAAACTGACGGATGGGAAATAAATAAAAAGTCTTGAGATTCAAAAAAAAAGATTGAATACATTCTTAATTGATGGGGGAAAGGAAAGGAGATATAAGTAAAAAAAAAATATGAAGAGAGTTGTAGTCCCTGTGGTCTAATGGATACGACATCTGAATTCGGATCAGAAGGTTGCTGGTTCGATTCCTGT
>JAFIDM010074813.1:0-18056 GCA_023159025.1 Thereuonema tuberculata | reverse complement strand
ATACGACATCTGAATTCGGATCAGAAGGTTGCTGGTTCGATTCCTGTCGTGGATGTTTCATTGAAAAAATTATTTCTATTTTCCATTCTCACAGAAAATTGCGCCAAACAGACAGACAGACAGAAAGACAGATAGAGAGACAGAGAAATAAATGATTTTTGTAATATAGATTGAGGAATTCTGTTTATTTGAAATTTATCTGATGGCTTCAAGAAATGAAAGATCAGTTTATGATTGAAATAAAACCAACAATACTCTTAACAGATGTTGTAGCGATTGCGCTCGATTCTAAATTATTTGAACAATTTATTAATAAGCTTCGATTTAAAAAAAAACAAACTATAAATCTGTTCTAAAGGATTTCAATACAATCCATTACGTGATTACTGAAAGCTTTAGAGAAATTATTTTTCCAGGAGAGGTCCAAATCGCTGCGTAGTAGCCAGCGCGATATTTTCTATTTGAGCATGACGTCACATGGATTGGAACTTCGAAATTCTCTTCCATTCAAATTGTGAATACACCACTTCAGTTTTTGAAAAACAAAAACAGAAATATTTTCAAAATTAGCAAAATAATATTTGAAATATTAAATTTATAAGCGGTCTGACACTAAAATAAATCAATATATAAATCGAAAAAAGGAACTATTCAAAGATAATACTGAGACAGAAGTTATAAATTTCACTGGTATTTTCGTCAAATAGTACAAAATAAATAGACCTAACATAACAAAATACATGTCAATGTAATTGTTCGCAGTCTTAGAAAGCTTCTCATAAATCAGGGATATTCTACAAATTTAAGTGTGATATTTTCAGTTATTAACTGTTTATTATTTAAAAAAAAAGTTAATTGAAAACATTCTTTTCTCATTACTTAATCGTTATTTTTGGAAATTACTTTATTTTATAATAAAATACGGACCATGCACTCAAAAGAATCCAACAAAATAAGTTTATAAATGACTATCGAGAAATGTACCCCATCCTCAGATTACAAAGCATTCTATTAATAGGCAAAAGTTGTACGATCTTCGTAAATTTGTAATTTGAATCAAACAAACACAGTGCAGCGTTGGAACACGTCAGCTATGACGTCACGTCCATGTTTAAAGATGGCGTCTCTACTATTTTCTTCACTTCACCACAACGGATCGCGATTATACAATTATCAGCTTATTGAGATTTTCTTTCCCACAGAAATGCAGAAGTTTACACAGAAGTTCATGCGTCAAAATTTATCAGAGTTTGTAAAACCTCGGCTTTTACATAATTTCGGCTGTGTAGCCACTCTCTCTCTACTCAACAAGTAGGAGACAATAACGAAACACGTGCCGTCATTGTTGTCCAGACATGGCTGTTGGACATTCGTTATTGTTATTGTTGAAACTGATAAATCAATTTTTTATTTTCTTTTATTTTAACAAAATTTGGCTTTGTCATTCAAATTATATGTGGGCTGTTGCGGAAGTCATGGCTTTTAAAAAAATGAGAGAACATCTTTTTCAATCTTGTGTTTTTCAAAAATTTCAGGGCATTTCAAAAATGGGGCATTTGTTTTACTTCCGTTAATGTTGTCTCAATTTCGACGGAAATTCAGAAGCATGTTGCCATTACGTTTCATAATGAGAAACCGCAGCGCTGGCTACTACAAAAGTGGTAAATCAATTTTTTATTTTTTTGTATTTTAACAATATTATAATATTATTTTAACAAATAAGTCAATAACCAAATTACATATAGGCTGTCGTGAAAGTCATTAGATCAAATTAGATTAGAACATCTTCTTCAATCTTGTGTTTTTCAAAAATGTAGAATTTGTTTTACTTCCGTGAATATTTCACGGGTCGCAACTAGCAACTAAAAAACAAATGAAAACGGAACTTACAACGTCCCGAAATAAATACAAACTGCATAAGAACATAAATTACATAATAAGTATACGTAACAGTGTTAAAGTAGCAGATTTTTAACAATAAGATCTTTAAACAATCCTAAGGACTACAATAACGAATATCAAATTCAATAATATTCACATCTGATAATAAGTAACAATACTTCATATCATCTAATGTCATATTCCAAAGCATTACAAATCGATACATCTGTGTGATAACAAGGAAGTGACTTAATAATAAATCCGACTCACAAAATTTTTAAAGGTAACTATCATTTCAATGGATTAAATAATCGATTTATTTGTTAGAATCTTCAGTCTTTATTTGATGAATAGCTGTTAGGTATTGCGGTAGTATCAAATAAAGACTGGTCATATTTATTTGTTTTTTAGTTATTTGTAATCTGAGGATGAGGTACATTCCCGAAACATGTCATTTATAAACTTATTTTGTTGCATTCTTTTGTGTAAATGGTCCGTATTTTATTATAAAATCAAGATACACACGATGAATGATACTTTATATTATAATCATTAAATATTAGAAAAAAATAATTAATTTCCTCAGGAGAAAAGAGCAATCGTTATCTACACTACTATTTAGTCCAATGAATAGAGACCAAAAAAGGGGGGTTACCTTACAAAAGGTCCGGTGGTTCTAATTTTTTGATATGTTGTCTAGGATGGTTAGTAAGTGTTTAAAATGCAAAATGCACAATTGCCCCCACTCCGCGCCCCCCGCCATCTTAAAAAACCCAAAAAAAATCAGCACTTTGTTTAGATTTTCGCTTATATCTTCTATTTGGTGCACTTTAGCGACACAAGAGTTCTACTCAATGTTGTAGAGAATACAATTTCTTACAATTTAGTTTTTAAATTTTGTTTCTAGAACTGATAGTTACGGAGATATTCACTTTTTGAAAAACAAAAAAAAACATGCACTTTTCAGAAATTTTTCAAACTTCGAACTATAGGACGCTGTAATTCAGTTATGGCCTATTCTAGGGAAACAAGTATCAGAATAAAATTTGTAGGGAATTTAATTACCTACAAAACGCATGTATATTTTTATGAACCAACTCTACGAGTGTTGTGTAAAATCAAAAATCAAGAACAACGGAATATTGCTGGTTTTTGCTATTGTGACGCACTAGTCCATCAAATAGAGACCAAAGAGGGGAGTACCTTACAAAAGGTCCGGTACCTTTTGATATGTTGTCTAGGATGGTTAGTAAGTGTTGAAAATGCAAAAGCACAATTCCTCCCCCGCCGCGCCCACATTGTAGCTACAAAAGAGTTCCACGTAATGTTGTAGGGAATACAATTTCCTACAATTTAGTTTTTAAATTTTGTTTTTAGGACTGATAGTTACGGAGATATGTTTCTTTTGAAGAAATAAACAAAAACGCACTTTCTGGAAACTTGTCAAACTTCTAACTTTAGGACGCTGTAATTCAGTTATAGCCTATTCTAGGGAAACAATTATCAGAATAAAATGTGTAGGGAATTTAATTACCTACAAAATGAATGTAAATTTTTTGACCCTACGGAGAGTGGGGTAAAAATAAATCAAAAACAACGGAATGTTGTGGTTTTTGTTATTATGACGCACAGAGTATCTAAAAAAAAATCCCCAATTCCCTTCCATTTTGTTGGCTTGAAATTGGAATGTATACAACCCTACTTGAGTTTCTGACATGTTATAGCACAATGCTCATGAGGCAGGTACTGTTTCACTGGAATACCTACTGGTGAGAGCGGATGTTCAATTTAAAATATCCCACCAACATAGCAGATACATTTTGTAAAGATGCATGTATGTAAACAAAGTAAGAACAAAAGGCATTAATAATCATATCAAAATCGATATTAATTGAACTAAAGCTCAAAAGAAAACAAATTTACATCCGCTTCGCTCGTTTCATAGGGGGTGAGTTAATGAAGTCGGGGTTTATGAAGTCGGGGTGAGTTAATGAAGTTCATTTTCGTCAAATGGCGGAGTTACTCGATCGTCATCGTCTTCGTCGTGGACGAGGACCTCATTCCTGTTGTCACATTCTTGGCCAGCACAGAATTTGCATAGGGCGGAACAATTGAGGCTCGCCTTTCTACAGCCACACGCCCCCATACAGCCAGTTGTGCATCTGCATGAGATGGTCTTAAGCAGGTTTGGAGGAGCAGCGTCGCTACTCATCCTGATGGGTTCCAGTCCTCGAGCTCCTCTACACCACTCCCACTTGATCGGGTTTTTGACAATCCCCATCCACTCCATGACCGGCTGGTATGAACTCAGGAAGTGGAAATGTGCTGTGTCAATGGTCGGAGGTAGTTTAGCCAGATTGAGCTTGGTGGTATTGGTTACGAATTTTCTGTGGCGAAGTGACTCAATGACTGTTCGTTACTGCCACCAAACAGGGATAACAAGATTTTCTCCCCTGCTGCTGAAATTTCGTGGGGAGTGGCAGCAAGGTCCCCGAACCTCTCCGCCTTCTCCAGCAATGATGGGTCTTTCCTAAAAAGTTGGCAGAATTCATTCTTTCCAAACCCAAAAATGGTTGAAGTGGTGTCGCAGTCCGAAATTGCCTGCAGGAGCAAGATACAGCCTGTGGAGTTGGACTTGTAGGAGGAGGCGGAGTAGATTGCGTCTGGCTGTTTCCCTCTGGCTGGTTTTTTGAGGTAGACATTGCTGACCGCAGGTGTTGTGCCTGTCAGCAGGACGAGTAGGTCAATGTCTTCACCGACAATGACGACAGCGTCGTACGTGGGGGAGAGGCATTTAGCTGTGGCAACTATCAACCTGTCAGCATCTTCAGTGTCATGTCAGAAACTCAAGTAGGGTTGGTATACACTCCAATTTCAAGCTAACACTGGAAGGTAATTGGTGAATTTTTTAGATACTCTGTGCGTCACAATAACAAAAACCGCAATATTCCGTTGTTTTTGATTTTTTTTTTACTCCACACTCCGTAGGGTCAAAAAATTTCCATGCGTTTTGTAGGTAATTACATTCCCTACACATTTTATGCTGATACTTGTTTCTCTAGAGTAAGCCATAACTGAATTACAGCGTCCTAAAGTTAGAAGTTTGACAAGTTTCCAGAAAGTGCGTTTTGTTTATTTCTTCAAAACAAACATATCTCCGTAACTATCAGTCCTAAAAACAAAATTTAAAAACTAAATTGTAGAAAATTGTATTCCCTACAACATTGCGTGGAACTCTTTTGTAGCTACAATGCACCAAAACGAAGTTATAAGCCAAACTCTAAAGAAAGTACCAATTTTTTGGGGTTTTTAAGATGGCGGTGGGCGCGGCGGGGCGAATTGTGCATTTTGCATTTCAACACTTACTAACCATCCTAGACAACATATCAAAAAATTAAAACTACCGGACCTTTTGTAAGGTACACCCCTCTTTGGACTCTTATTTGCTCGACTAGTCCGTCACAATAGCAAAAACCGCAATATTCCGTTGTTCTTGATTTTGTTTTTACCCTCCACTCCGTAGGGTTGATTCATAAAACTATACATGCGTTTTGTAGGAAATTAAATTCCCTATACATTTTATTCTGATACTTGTTTCCCTAGAGTAGGCCATACCTGAATTACAGAGTCCTAAAGTTAGAAGTTTTACAAATTTCTGGAAATTGCGTTTTTTTTAATTTTTTCAAAAAATACATATCTCGGTAATTATCAGTCCTAGAAACAAAATTTAAAAACTAAATTGTAGGAAATTGTATTTTCTACAAAATTGCATAGATCTTTTTTGCAGCTAAAATCCACCAAGCAGACGTTATAAGCGAAAATCTAAAGAAACTTTCAATTATTTTTGTTTTTTTTTAAGATGGCGGCGGGTGCGGCGGGGGAGGAATTGTGCATTTTGCATTTTAAACATTTACTAACCATCCTAGACAACATATCAAAAAATTAGAACTACCGGACCTTTTGTAAGGTAAAACACCTCTATTCGTTGGACTAATTCTAAAGCAAAAGATTTTGTGTGTTTGAACGCGCTAATTTAAGAAACTACCAGTCCGATTTGAAAAATTCTTTTTGCGTTAGAGAGCCTGCTTATTGATAAAGTTTATAGGCTAAATAACATCTCACTACGATCAATAGGAGCAGAGCAGTAAACATAAACATCAACAAATCTGGCAATCTGAGATTCAAAAAACAGGTCGAACACACTATTAATAGGTGGAAAGGGAGGTCGAACACACTATTAATATGGGGAAAGGCAATGAAGCATGAGTCAAAAAATAATATAAAATAAGTTACAATTATAATTATGTATAATAACAAGGACATGGTATAATATAATGAAATTAATAAAATAAAATAGTAATTAAAAATATTTAAATAAAGGTTTAAAATTCAACGGCGTACGGCTCAGTCATGTGGTTGGCCCCTTAAGCAACAGTTCTGCTTCAACAAACTAATTTTTGGTTAATTTCATTGAATAATTCTATGCGTTTCCTATATAATAGGTACTAACTGTAATAGATAAGAGAACGTTTGACTTAATATATATAAATTTTAGTTTTTAGTTACGTTTAATAAAATCAAATTGTAGTTAGTTTTTTTTTAATAGCTTGCAACGATCATGTTATGAGTAGATAACAATATATTATAGACAAGGAGAAAAAACTAAAAATATCATCTACAATAAAGTACTGTAAATTTTCATTAAATAATTTAAAATATATCGTATTCGTAAAAAACCTCATTATCTATGAGACAAAAAAAAATAATGTGTACTCAAGATAAAAAAATATATATAGGACAAAATCGCAAAATAAAATAGCAGTGATAGAAATGTTCTTATTAAATTATTTAATGCAAACAATTTTCCTTAAAATCTATACATCTAATTTATTTTGACTGTGTAATGTCCAGCAGAGTTATTAAATATTGCAATCGATGACTATCTTCCACTAATATTATCTTCTTCTTATATTTAATTAGTTCAGTCTAATATGTATATTCATCAACCAGAATATATATCTTCATCCTTTTAATTTTCCTTGAGAATTGGTCTTATCAGATCTAAACTTAACGACAGCTCTAAATAAGTCTGATATATTCAAAGTTTCTGCAGCATATATAAAACGGCTTCAATACGTTGATCTATCATTACATATAATGTTGTGGAACTTTTGCACTCAGCATCACTAATTAATTTTAGCACTAAGCTTCGCCTATTAATTAACTGTTCTTTCTAATTATTAGAAAACACAAGTCTTAATTGATCCTTCAAGGCACACATTAAAATATAAATGTAGAACTTTCAATTATTAACGCACTAAGCAATAAACACTAAAGTTATTCACCAAATCAAACTGTTCATTTTATCTAATTTACAGCTAAACCTAACACATAGGTCTTCCTTGTGTGAATGTACAAGTCCTCGGAATTATTAAAGTAAAAGAGTCACTTACTTTATTGTCCGAAGTTCGTTGTGAATAAAGATGCTTGCGGAAATCTTTGCATTTGATAAAATCCAGAATATTTTCAGGATCCAAGTGATTAACGATTTCGTTGATGAGAAATCCATCAAGGCGGGTGTTCGATTTCGATATGAAGCTTCGATATCAATTCTTTCAGTAGCACAACGCTTTGATCATATTTTATCAAAGCTAAACTTATCCTTTGTTCTGGTATCGTCTACTTGAATTTTAACCCAGCTTCCAATATTATGTATCGATCCTTTTTTCCTTCTATAAATCTGACGCACGAAAATTCCGCTGCTTATTCTCCATGTGTCTGCTTCGTTCTACATCGCTTAACTGCCTTGGAATTCTCTTCAACAATTAAAAAAGCATGGTCTCGTGGTAACGCATGTTTTCTCACGTGCACTCACAATTGAAATCAAATTAGCGTTATGCTATGGTTTCAATTCGATTTGGCTCGATCTTAGACTTGCTTATTTCCTTTTTTTTAAAAAAAAACCAGTAAATTACAATTATATGATCGCATATTGCTATTTATCTAAATATAAACATCCTTTATTTCTTTTTACAATCTATTTATTATTTCTTAGTATATATCCATCAAACTGAAGACACTTTCTGTGAAGTCGTTTTATTTTTTAGCGATTGGTCCTTTTATGTTTCCACATAATTTACAGATGGTATTTATAGTTATTACGACGCACTTAGCGTATGTATTCATAATGTGTATGAAACAGATATTTAATTTAACGCGGGTGAAACCGCGGGGCACCGCTAGTAATTTATATATACTGTTATATCGTATATGAGTCAATTATTCCTTTTGGAAGATTGTATTTAACTGAATATTATAATCTTTAGAAATCTTTGGATTTTTAAATGAAATTCATTTAATTTTTTAATAATTTCTTAAAAGTTAATTATGAAATTAGTCGATAAATTTGATTTTTTAAATATCTACAAAAAGATAAAACCAAAATGTTTTACTTTCTATTTTTAAAAGAGACCTTTAAGTTTCTCTAATTTATAAACGACAGTAAAAGGTCAAAAATTAGTTAACGAAAAGAAAAGTCTAACTAAAAAAAAAAGTCTATTTATGTCTGCGTTTGCTAACTTCTGAACCTTTGAAAAGATCTTTTTGAAAATTGACTATATTGAAGAGTATTTAAATTTCAAATTCTCTCTTATTTAAGAAATATGCATTTGAAGATAATAAAATTTTCATTAGAAACTCCTTCGAAAGACAATAGTTTTCTATTTACTATATGCTATTCTATTTTGTCTTTCCTTTTTTATTTTCCAAATGCGTTGATTGAATTAAATCTAATTGAACCTTTTAAGATTTGTTTTGACTATTCTTAGATTCCTAACAGTGTCCTGATGTACTTATTACGTTCTATTTAGATTATATAATGCTACACCATTTAAACTTCTTCCTTCTATATTTCGGCGATATTTCGCGAAACCATATCGTTTCGCTTTTTCATGCCTTTTCATTTTCCAAAAGTAATGGAGTATATCTCAATACTACTCAAAAGCATCCCTCTTTATTATTGAGTTTAAGATTAACACGTTATTGAGTTTTCTTTCCAATAAAGTAACTTAATACTATTAAATTACAATCACATATTATGTGTCATTATTGACATAAACAATTATTATATTAAAATTAATACGTTATTGAGGTTTCTTTCCAAAAATAAGTTAATATATTACAATCATGTATCATTATTGACATATTTAATTATTGATATAATCATAAGGTTTTTGTCGAAATTTTTCTTCTTGACCTCTGATGATATCTTGAAAAAATGATAATATGTTGAGGTTAAATATGTATCCCTTGTCTTTATTCATGCATTTGAATGATTTTATAATGCAGGCTTCAATGACCATATCTACTGTGTTTATCCTTGATTTTGAATAATTATGTTAACTTCTGGGTCCGGGTTATGCCCTTCTGATAAACAATGTTCGGCCCAGTTTGATGAAAATAAAAATGACATTCAAATTCTCTACGTAAAAAAGTCTTTAAAAATTGTCATAAAATTTTAAAAGCAACACAATGAATTCGGTCAATATCTAAAGAAGTCATTAATCTCTTTGTTAATCCTCATTGGTTTGCTTTAAGAAAATGGTTTGGATTCAATAGTCTGTCTCAGATTTCTGACGACCACTATTTCGGGACAAAGCAATGACATCCAACGAATGCTTTCTTTGTTTTAGTTCTACCCCACAAAGAATAGACCTAACTGAAATTCAGAGTTTAGCAGAATGAATAATTAATAAACATATATAAATGTTATTATTAACCTAAGATGTTATCTAGATATCTATGACTTACAACTAATATGTTTTTTCTTTAATATTATTTAAGTGTTATTATTCCACTGATTATTTTTCTTGTAGAGTACTCGATAAACTGAAATTGCTCAAAATGAAACAGGATCTTCATGTTTTCTACTTGTTCTTGTCTCCGAAATTACTTTGTTAATTATGGCTTCGTAGCTACATGATAAGTAATTGTTTTTGAATTTTGAATTTTATTTGTCTGTTTTATTTTCAATTTTCGAATTTTCAAGATCAAAATGAAATCTTTTCTTTCGTTCTGGTCACCATTTTATCTCTTTAATGATAACATTAAAACCATTGAAAACGCTGTTCTCATATCTTTTTAAACTTTTATTGAGCAATTTCATTCTATGAATGTCAAAATTCTTCTCGTTGTATGCTCATTACGCTAAAACGGCTAGATCTATCTGGTTTAAATTTGTTAAGTTGGTTATTTGCGATTTAACCACGACATGGGTACATTTAATTTGACTTTCTACCCTTTCTCATTCCTTGAAATTCACTTCCCCCTTCCTTATTTTACAAGTTCTGTCCCGACTCTGCGACACACAGATAGTATTATAAATTAGAGTTCTAATAATATATGTATTAAAAATAATTTAAAACATTTTTTTTTAAATCTGAATTTACTACGTTTTTTACAAACTGGTAAGTTAAGTTTAGAGGTAGCTTTAGCTTTTTATAAGAAAAAACCCTATAGTTTTTGGTAAATGTCGGGCCAATAGTTAAGGAAATAAGAACGAAAGAATTCAAACTAACATTGTCTTTAAAAACTCAATAACTATCGTAAATCTAAAACTGTTGTTTTAGCTAACCTGAAATCTTAGAAGTAAGTGAAAGGAAAGTGAAAAGATCTCTAATGATTTAGATCAGGGATGCCCATATATTTGCTGTGGCCCCTTAAGTATTATCGAACTTAAAATTACATTTGAGCCTTTACTTTGCTGCCAACAGATACATTGAAAAATGTCATATCCTAAAACAGCAACTGTCTGAGAATTTACTATTGGAAGGTTGGTTTGAAACTAGCGCATTATTTGATAATTAGAAGTTTTTGTTAATTTCATTTATTACTAATCATTTTTATAAATTCCAATGTCAAATCATTATTTATGAAGTATAAAATAAAAAGGCCAACACACTTGAGTAGTTTATAAAACATTTAACACATTAAAATTAGACAAAGAGCACAACCGGTTTCGCCACCATCATGGGGCATTGACGACTGACAATTCAAAATAAAAATCATGGATGTTTAAGTGCTTCTAAAGTTCCCGGGAATCACGTGGGTAGGACGGGTGGTGCCATCCTTCGGAGGGAAAGACGTACAGGCGCCCTCAGGGGAATGAACCGAGAACCTTCGTTAGTATCGTCTGCTACTCGTTGTCGATAAAGAAACGCCATAAGGATAACCTGCAAATAAATAAATAGCAAAAAAAATTAATAAAATAAAATAAAAGATAAAACAAAACTATTGGCAAGGATTATTAACTGCATCTCTGCTTCGTCTGTCGAAGCCTTATTGATAAATAGCCCGCACCGAAATGCAATCATTATAACAATGGTTAGTGTTGAGAATGTGAATAGATTCTTTGCTTTTCCGGATAAAATGCTCGACCTCGTTACAAATAATGAGGGGGTGGGACCAATCTATGGAATGCCCAGTACGGGAGACGTGAAGAAATGTTAAGTAATTATCATCTTTATTATTAATGGCAGTTTTGTGTTGCGCTACGCGGGTGTCAATTGCCTGGCGTGTTACTCCCAAATAAAGACAAGGGAAACCCAAATATTTAAGGGCGTTACAACACCTCTCGGATTGGAACGGTGTGGGATTGTTGGCCCGGAACTGAGAAATCTAGAAACAGAATTATGTTGGATGGAGCGGTTAAAGAAATACCATAGGGATGTAACATTTTCTTAAGGATCTTAAGGATGTCTTGATAAGGATAGTAAATGTAGTAATATACAAATGTTTCTTCTAAAAAGAAGAGATACAATTCAGCAATTCCAGACAAAATACTGTCGAAGCTGTCCTTCCGCCTATTGCGATGCGTAAACAAAGAACATTTATACCTAAATACATTTTATGTAGGCTCTTTAGCGTAAACTCAGTTTTGAAGGAGTCGACGTGTAAATGCGAGTGCTCAAAATTGGTGAGCTTCAAATAATTGAAAAATACTATCCTCTCTTCATAATTATCAAAATCAATCAGTAGCAATAAATTATTATTCCATACAACTAATTGATTAAATTTATTGACTATATGAAACGTGATGTGAGATGATTCGATTGAATGTTTCGTGATTTCTCTGTTGATGACAGCAACTGTTGAAAAGACATTCAAATATAAGAAAACGAAAAGGTATTAAAGGTTTTAGAAAAATTTGAAATAAAATCAACATCTGGTTGGATAGTAAATAAGATAGTAAATAACATTCAAAATTTGCTGAAATCTGTCGATTGAATATATTGAAAAAGATTTATTCCCTGCATTTATTGAAGTAAATCCTAATCTAGTTATTAACTCTGCTTAACTTAATTTTTTATGATGAAATGAATTATAATTTTTATCTTTAATGGTAACTCAAGTTTACTTTCCTTATAAAATATCTTCATGAATATTTTCTTTATGTATTTAAATTCCCTGCATTTAATGAAGTAAATCTTAATCTAGTTCTTAACGCTGCTTAAAATAATGTTAAGAATATAAGGTTTAAGGCAGCGTTTATCAACCTGTGGGGCGCGAGCATATCGAAGATCTGTTAAAGAGATAGGTTTGGTTTTTTTTTTTTTGGTTGAACAGATAGGTTTGGAGGGTTTTTTTTTTTCGGGGGGCGCGATGAGAGTTGTGATTGAAAATTGGGTCGCAAGTACTAAAAGGTTGAGAATCACTGGTTTAAGGATTAATAGAGTGAAGTACCAAAATTTTAAAGCACACTAAAGTATATCCTAAGCTATTAGATCGCCTAATGACGTCTGTTGGAAAAGTTCATTTTAGGATTGAGAGAGGATGAAGTTCCTAATATATGTAATACCAAAGCTTTTTAAAATAGAAGGTTGGCTGTTACCTGGATTGCAGGCAAGATTGGATAGCAGAGCAATTTAATGGTTGTACATATTTTAACTCAAATTAACAGTTTTGAATTATTTTAATTTTTCCCGATTGAAATAATTTTTTAAGATGAAATGAATTATAATATTTATCTCTAATAGTAACTCCAATTTACTTTCCTTAAAAACTATCTTTATAAATATTTTCTTTATGTATTTAAAAGAGAATATTTCATTGATAAAATGTCGTATATAATTACGAAAAAGTTTGCACTATAAGGAAATTCAAAGTTTTCCTAGACTAAGGTAATATTTTAGAGAATGTAAATTTGCTAAACTCTCTTTCAGTGAAAGTGCAGGAAATCCCCGTTCAAAAATCAACTAAATGAAGCTGATTAAATTAACCTTGTTTCTGAGCTCTAGACTTTTTTTCTTAAGATTGATATAAGTTAAAGTGGTTATAAATTATCAGATAAGAAATAATAAAACCATTAAATTAACGATTTATTACAACACGTAAAACATCACTTATTTCTACAAAAAAACAAAAAACAAAAAAACTCACGAATTTCATTAACTTTTTTTTTTTAATTATTTTGCTAGCATTTTTTTTTTATTTTTATTATTCTTAATTGAAAACGAAGTCAATATAGTCAAAAACTAATTTTGTTTTGTAATATAAGATGAAAATTACAGTGAAATTTACAATTTCTGTCTCAGTATTATCTTTAAAAAGTTCTCTTTTTCGATTTATTTTTTGATTTATTTTAGTGTTTTAGACCGCTTATAAATGTAATATCACAAATATTATTTCGAAGTTTAGAAAACATTTTTCTTTGTTTTTTTTTTTGTTTTTTTAAATGAAGCACTATTCAGTAATTGAATATATGAGAATTTCCAAGTTGCAATCTACACTCATGCTCAAATAGAAACTATTCTTCTAAAGTTTTCAATAAACACTTTATAAATTCAATTGAAATCTTTAAAACATTTTTTTTTTCCTTGAGAAATCGAAACTCATTAAAAAATTATTGACGATGGTCGAAGATCTTCTCCTATCCCTACAAAATGTGTTCAGAGTATTGATGGTTTTATTCCAACCATACACTGACCTTTCAAATCTTGAAGGCATCAGAGAAAATTCAAATTAACAGAATTTGTAAATAGGTTTTCTAAAAACCATCCACAATATATTCACATATTTATTACTATTACAACTGCAAACCAATATCATCTTTTTACTTGTAATATTAGTAATTTCATGATCATTTATTCATTCGAAACAAATACAGTGAAAACGAGGCTTATTAGTTCAAAGCAGAAATCAAAATGGAAATTTACTGAAAACAAGAATTAATTCAAGCAAACCTATTTTAAAGTTGATAAAATATAACTGATGGTTCTAATGTATTTCAAGTACAATTTTTGAAAATATCAATATACTATTAGCTTATATTGATAATATCTTAATACTCTAAATTTTGTATTTGCATTTTTCCAAGGGCAAAACGTGACAATCTTAAGGTAAATTTAATTTCAGACAGATTTTCAAATTAGATATACTTTTGTTATATTTTAGAAATCGTCGTGAAAATTTTTAAAGGAATGGCAGAGAAGTAATGACTGAGATTATAATTTCAGGAAAAAAAAATAATCTGTTTTCCAAAGATATGTGAGCATAGAAGAAAAGAATAAAAGAGATTTTTAGATTATTGGGAGGAAACAATTAGCAAAATCTTTTTCACGCGAAAAGAAACCCGTATTTTTTACTGGACCACAGGATGCACGAACTTACATGTAGGTGCCTTAAGAAAATTTATCAGGATCAAAAACGTGTCGTATCTAGGTAATGAAAATAAAAGTTTTAAATATGAAGTTTCATTGAGATCAAATAATTGTATTTTTCCTTGTTAACAATTTTCCCAAATTCCCAAAAAATAAAACATCTCTCAAAAAAAAAAAAGTAACTAAAATTCGTTGTAGTGAGTAAATGACTTAAATTTCCATTCAAATCGTAATATGTATATTTAAAACGATTAATTTTTCTTTACACATATGTTAAAAATTTATCATCTTTGAATCTAAAAATGTATAATTTCTAGTTGTATAATAATAATCAACCATATATAAAGTCTCAAAACGTTATGACAATGAAAACAAATCTTTAGTGGCTTCATGTTGTTTCTCCCTGGCTTTCTTCAATCCTTTTAAGATTAACTCTTTTTCACAATCAACTATCTTTTTTAAGAGAACTGGAGCATCTATGTTAATTACTGTACTTGACATTTAGAAATGGTGATGTTTAGATGAAAAATTCGGCTATTATTTGAAAAACATTTTCAGCCAGATTTGCCACCCTCAACAAATATCAATTTCAGACAAATAGATAATTTTCTGTTGATTTTGGTGCTTTAAAAATTAAAAAAAAAATAAATAAAATAATTCTTAATACACTTTCTGATTAATAGAATAGTAAAGATGAAACCACACAGTAAAAGAAGTTAAATTTGTCGTCCCACTTTACGAATATAGTTAAATAACAGAATCTTAAATAGTTATAGGAAAAAGAACTGTAGTTATAAATTTTATCTATAATAAAAGTTTTCGTTTTTATTTATAGTGATTATGGTTAATTTATAGTGATTTCCGAGAATAGTTTCTCGTTACTTATGTTGAAGTATCACTTTTTTCGAAAACTTACTCACGAAATAACATTGAATTTGAAATATTCAATTACCATGCATATTTAAAATAAAAATCGTTAATGTAGGCGAATGGATATGACTATTTCGTTTTAGAGATGCTTTTTTATATGCATAGACATTTGCTTCCTCTACATTCGCATTAAGTGAAGTTATATTAATTATAAAAATATATTCTTATTAAAATTGATCCAGGGTTCCTATCAGGGTTTTTAGCAGACCAAGATAAATTCTTTTATCTTAATATTTTTGTTTGTTTCGAAAAGTATCTTTAGTATTTTCCGTACATTCTTTCTCTTTGCTTAAACTAATGTACTTGTGGAATATTTGCACAATTCAAACCTAGTGGAAATTTAAGTGATTTGAAAAATGAGATATTGGAAAGAATAATCTAGAAGCAAAACAAACAACATGTGGAACAAAGTGAATCAATCCTTTGTCTCATATATATGTTCTTAGAATATGTCTTTTTCTTTTTTCTTCTAAAGGAAAAACAAGAACAGTAAACTCAAGAAATGTGTCCCTTTATAGGGACATTTAATCTACATGTGAAATTTAATCATCCTATTAATAGGCGAAAGTAACGGACTTTATTTGTAAATTTGTAGGTTTGTAATTTGAAATAACGAATCACAGTGCGGCGTTGGAACACGTCAGCAACCGAATGCAAGCAGTGGTTTCCACCCGCAGCACACAGGAAGGAACGACTTCGGAAGAAGCCATTCAGGCCGTTGTAGACGCACCAGTTGCCACAGACGTTAGGGACGCTCGTACTTCAGGGGAACAACGCCGGAAGAAAACATCTCTAGCCGTTACCGACACACCGGTTGCCGCCGGATTCGAAGCCCTGTGTTCTACAAGGAGCCAGTACGAGAAGAAACTTCAGAGAAGTTACGTAGAAGCCCTAGTGACACCCGTGGGACCCGGGTTGAATACGTTACAGAGTTCATGAACTTTTACTTCAACGAACGAACATTAAAGTTAGTAATAAAGTTAGCTTAATAAAAGTTACACTCAGGTGAAGATTCATTCTCCTATCGTTATAAAGATCACCCCCCCCCCCCCGCCACCGGATTACAGTGAACAGTCTACCTATTGCCCCACACGCCGCTAGCAATATTCTTACAGCTGATTTAAAATAAATAGCTGTTGATATATGATTTTTATCTATTAGGCATTTCCGAATCTCAATATATTCGTTTTTTTTCTTTATTAAATCTGGCTTTTTTAAATACAACAATTGCTTAGCTTTTATTTATTCCTCATTTCTTATTTACAATTTCGAATTCTTTCTTTAAAAATACAACTCCTGATCTATAGGTTGGATGTCCAATGTTTATTTACAGAGGGAGACACTCGTAAATATTAATCCCTTTATTAAAAATAGCAACTTCTCACTTTTAATTATCATCAATATGTAAATTATACTGTTTCATTCCTTAAACATGAAATTTATTTAACGATTTCTTCCTTTTTAACAAAGCAAGTTCTTAATAATTATGTGGTCGGACTTTATAACGATGTAAACTTTTAAATTGTAAACAAAAATATAATGATATTATTTTTCTATTTTCTTCTATTATTTTAAAGCAGAAGTCCTATTTGTCTATAGCTAATCAATATTTTATTTCTATATTTTTTATTAATATTTTTAACTTTCGAAAACACATTTTGTAGTTTAAAACTATAAAATTTTAAAACTATAAAACAATAAGCCAACAAGGCACAAAAGAAAAGAAAAGAATTCACCCCTGAGCTATCATCGCATCGCCGCACAGTGTAGGATTTTGTAGATCTAGGGAGACAAAATTACATGATAAGAATAAAACAATTTTTAGTAGTTTCTGATATTATATAATATTCACTTAAGTATTAAATCAACCTAAATCTTTATTTAATCATCATAATCACTGTCCGTGTCGTCGGTATCGTCACTATCATTTCGTTCAGGTCCGGGAGAGACTGTTTCTAATGAAGGTGCTTTGATTAATTTAAGAACTTCAGTATGAAGAGCTGCATCACATCTTTTTGTTTCTACGGATTTCAGACTTGTTATTAATGGGTCGGAAGATATGAGAAGGTTGTGTAAAATATCGACATTTGTTTTTGCTCTCGAGGTTTTACGAGAGTGTTCCAGTAGGAATTTCCTGAATTCTTTGTGTCTTGATTCTTGGGCTTCTTCTGACATTTGCCCAATAGGAAGTAAAAAATGTTTTATGACCTCTGGTCCATGTAACAATACCTTATGTAGAGTTACGGGCATGTGGTACCAATCATACAATGAAACATAAATCAGCTGTTTCATCGCAATAGCTTTTGAATTCTTCGATATCAATTTCGAATCCACTTGTTAAGGTACGTAGTATGACGTAAAACCTTTCAATTAACCTTTGGTCTACTCCCGTTATCTCCGAAGTAATAGCGGCATTCTTGAAAAATCTCCTTGCACTGTTACCATCATTGGTGTTGCCTCCTCCCTGCTTGGGAGTGTCTAGGAGAAGACCGGTCTCTTTTCGGAAGCGATCTATTATATATTTTTTCCTGTCTGCAACACTTTTCTTTTCTTCGGGTGTTCGGGATTGCCATGTTTTTACGTCTAACC
>JAFIDM010074812.1:0-40173 GCA_023159025.1 Thereuonema tuberculata | reverse complement strand
AATAAATGATTTTTCTATGTATGTATGTAAAATAAATGATTTTTCTATGTATGTATATAAAATAAATAATTTTTTATATGTATATATATGTGAGAGGTTTTTATACATATAGACAAAAAAAGCATATAATTTAAAAGATAATTTAAAAAAATAAAAAATAAATTTAAAAAAAACCTAAAAAAATATTAAAAAGAGAGCAATCTTCTTATAATAAAGCGCTTTTGTGATTTCTAAAATTTTTTAGTTTAGTTTCAAAATTCAACACCAGTTGCCGCTGATGACGTGTTTGTATATTCGAATGTTAATACTTACACAGAAACAGCTTTTTGAAATTAATTTGGTTTTTAAATTTCAGAAAGCTGTCCGGCAAATTTCATATATATATATATATATATATATATATATACATATACATATACACATATACATACATACACATATATATATAAAAAAAAAAAAAACCAAGGTGGCAAATGCATTGGCAAGCAGTACAGAATTAAAGTTAATGAGAAGGAGCAAGGAACTTCCGGGGTTGGAACTATTTGTGGAATCCGTATTGGGGAATGGTAAAAACTGGTAGGTTGTCGTTGTAACACAGCCTGTCAGAGTTGATAAAGAAGCTTTCTTTGCATTTGAGCTTGAAATGGTTTTTTTCCCGACAAATGATGGTGGGATTGCGGAGGTCCAGAGAGTGATTGTTATCACGACAATGAATGAAGATTAGATAATTAGTATCGCCCTTAATGACGATAAGCTGGTCTTATTTTGACAAAGATATCTCATAGAAATACAAAATTAATTAAAAAAGTCAATTATAAGCTATTAACAATTTACCTTGTATGGATTTT
Organism: Thereuonema tuberculata; assembly: GCA_023159025.1. Lineage (NCBI taxonomy): Eukaryota > Metazoa > Arthropoda > Chilopoda > Scutigeromorpha > Scutigeridae > Thereuonema > Thereuonema tuberculata. The sequence goes on along the minus strand of JAFIDM010074812.1, from coordinate 39,325 downwards.
ATAAGAATGAAAATTTCTCATTAGCAAACATTCTATTTATTAATATAATAAATGATAGTTGAAATTTACTTAAAACTTTTTCGCAGATAAGATATTTATAATTGAAATCAGGAAGATATCTACTTCAAAAGAGGACATGAAAAACCTTTGCTTTTTCAAGGTGTAGTTCTGACTTCTATCAGAAGCAGATGTCCAAATGTATTCCATCAGTAATTCTGAGAAATACCCTTCATGATATTGGAGCGATTTTTATAATTATCTCATGGAATTCATTATTGGATACATAATTTATCCAATTAATTTATTGACCTTTTAATTTTGAGATTGAAAACACTACAGTAGTTCATTATTTCCTACTCACCTTAAAAAAAAAAGTCAAATCTTTTATTATATAAAAGGAAATTAGCATATTTATGAAGCTGGAAAAAGACCTCTACAGAATACAGATACCGTAAAGCTCAAGGTACTTGAGGGCTTTCTTTATATTGTATAACGATGAGTAAAAAAGTCGAAATTTGTTGATCAAATTCAAATAACCGTGAACGTAGAGAAAATCTACACAATAACAAAATTAAGTCAATGAATGAAATTGAAAGAAGAAAGCACATACAAAGAAATCTAAACGTTAATCAATTAATTTTCTTGCACAATTGTTTCTATAAAGCTTGATTCAATTTGATTTGAAGTTGACTTAATTCCATGATATCAAAGGCAATTTCTTCAGGTTGTTCTGAATTCAACATTCTACCAATCTCTGTTCGAAGGGAAAAATAAATTAATTCACTTAATTGCACAAGAGATTTTAATATTTTTTCAGCGAGTGGCTGTGTTAGACGGAAAACGTTATTATCAGAAAAAAAAATTACTTTTTTGCCAAATTGAATTAATGGCGAAGGAAGTAAATTTGGCAAGACGGTTTTTCTTAATCCAATGTCTTTCTTTGCTTTGAGAAACTTGTTAATTAGTCTTTTGACAGACACAGACCGATAACACTGGAGACCCTGATTCTTTTTCGTACTTTTATGACTTGAAAGTCTGTTGAGCATATAATTAAACTCGAAATTTCAACAACTGAATCAATGAAGTTCAACTTCTCAAATAATGAGTCTCTCAAGACTTCATTAACATTCCGTATTTTCTACTTAATTAGATAATTACTTTTTCGTTGGTGGGTTAGGCCTATCCTTTCTTGTTTTTTGATTGGTCTTATTTTTGCTTTAAGTAATGGCTTACTTTATTACCAAAATATCTTATAAAATAGAATAAATTTGAAATGTCCCTATGGCGTTCCGTAGTTTTCTCTATGATGTCATTAACTTACAACTTCTTATACAATGCCAATAGATTTGGGTAGAGAAATTTTTAAATTACTAATTTTCCTGAATATTCTTTGAAGTCATTCTCAGCTTTCCACCATTGGTTCCGCCTGCCACCAGTCACAATTATTCATCTATAACTCAATTTAAAAAAAGAACGGAAAAAGGGTTACATGATATTCAAATGATTTCTTTTGATAATTGATTTCAGCTTAAGGTAATAGGTCCTTTCGGAGAAAATTGATGAATATATTTGATAATCTTTAAAACTAAGAAATAAGACCATAAACATTTTTTGGGACTGTTGATGGTCTTACTTCCTAGAATTTTGTCATTTACTTTCTATTATTTTTAAAAATCTATGGCATCTAAATAATGCAAATGATTTAATAAGAAATCCTAATACATTGATATTTACAATGAGTGTTATGGAAGTCTTTGATCTGAAATGCTTAAATCCTTGAATATTGTAATGGTAAAGATAAGTATTTCGATTCTTTAAGAAATTTTTTTCTGAAATTTTTAATTTTTTAAAATCAAATATCTTAAAGAACTTTTCAGTCAATTTTATTTTTATTACTTATTTATTATTTATTATTATTTATTACTTATTTTATTACTCATACTTATTTTTTTTAAGTTGATGATTTGCATAGAATTCAGTTCTGCTTAGAATAAAGTTTAATTTTGTTTAGAGTCAATTAATGTTTTTGTCAACTAGTTATCATCTATACAGTAATTGTGATAGAATTACAGCACGACAAGCGGGAAACCCTTCATTTGTTTTCCATTGCGTTCTCTCTCAATTGTTCAGCTTTGGAAAAGTTAAGCCTAATGCAACGAAGTCCAATAAAATGAGTGTTGAGACGTAGCAGAGACCCAATTTATTATAATTTCATTCTGACTCTTACATGGTTTCTGCAAAAGATAATATTCATAAACCTCTACACATTTTATAATTAATTATCCTAATTAATTATAAAAAAGTTGATCTAAATGGCAGAAATTTATCAATATTTAAATTTCCATAATTCTTTTACAATAGTAAAGTTTTTTTGAAGCTTTTGATTAACATAATTTACTTGTCAAAGGTTAAAATACAAGTTAATTTCGCATTTTTTTATTGAATTTTTTTTCTCTTTCGTTCTGGATAAAAATCCTAATTTCTTAAGAAAAACAACTTCAACATTTGCTTGTAATAATTTTATTTCAGTATCTAAATACATCTAGACTTTCTAGTAATAGGTCAACAATCAATCAATAACAGCCAATAAGTTTACTACGTTACTTAATCTCTATCCATACTGTTTATTCTATGTTTTAGACAGATATTTTCCTATTAAGCTTTTCTCCAAAACTTTCTATTTAATAATTGCGAATAGTTACTTGATTAGTTTTTTTTCTGAAAATTATAATAATGGGTTTCACAAGAAATGAATTTTCTTTTATATATTAAACAAAACATAATGCTTAAAACTTATTTCTATACATTGAACCTAATTTTTTCATTAAAATTTTGTTATTCCATTAGGGTAAAGACTATGATTGATAGCTAAAAACCATACATTGCTTATGCTATCTTTAAATCATTTATTTGGCAAATACCGGTACATTAATTATAATTTTCTAGCTGTCATCTTAAAACAATTTATTTGGTAAACAATTTTTTTTTCGAAGATGCTTAATAAGTCAAGAATTTGACTTCTTTAAGATTTTTCTGTTTGGGTTCATTATCAAGAATTTTACTTAACAATAAATAGATGGTCTTTACTTCGTATCGTAGAGTCGTTAAATTGCTGCTCAGTAATCGTGACATGTAATGTGCAATGCCCCCACCACCACCACAAGCGGACAAGTGGACCCACCTCATTTCTGCCGTACTGCCCGACGACTTCTGAACCAACGTTATCCTGACCGCTGGATTGGAAGAGGGAGACCAACAGCATGGTCTGCTCGTTCTCCTGATTTAAACTCTCTGGATTTTTTCGATCATGCACTGCATGATCGCATAATTCGACGTGCACCTGGCATCTTCGATCGTTTTCGGCAATCGATAGAACTATATTGTGTTGCATGCATTGCGGCCGGTGGAGGACATTTCGAGCACTTTCTGAGCGACTAAGTTGTTGCATCGTCATATCTAGGAAATAAAGCATTTCCAGTCCCATGTTTAAATGAAATTTATTCGTTGTTTTCCATGATTGAATACAACCTTAAGTTTGACAGCACATTTCAGATATACCCTGTAAATATATATATATATATTAATTGAAACAAACAAAAAAAGCACGCACAGATCAATGTATGGACTCGCCTCCAATATATTTCTTATGGTGTAGCAAAGGATGTATTCTCTCGGAAAGGCTCACTTTAGGACCACCTAGCGTCTTAATGGGGCGTTTCCAGGCATGGGTTCATTAGGAATATATTGATCCTTAGTCATGCCCCTACACGTGGTTTGAATATTAGACACGAATTTTGCAACACCCTGTATATATATGCTTTCAAAAAAATTTTACTTTAAGTTATTTATATTTTTAATTTGATTCTTTGTTAAAAATACCAACATTCTAAACCATAATTCAAGACAGAATCTACGAGCAATTTATAAACAATAGATTTTTGATTCAATTGTTAAATATAAAAATATATCATATTTCGCCCATGTACCTAATTCCGCCTACAGCCGTTTAAGCCAAACTGTTAGTACTATTTTCAAATTTCCGACTGGTTTAGTTAGGAAATGAGTAGTCTACTTTATTTTACGAATGTTACTATCTGTCAGTAACAACAACAAAGATAGCATTCATGTTATTAAAAAGTAACTTGTTATCTAACATCACGACGGGCTAGGAAAAAGCGAAGAAGCATGACAACTTAGTTTTGTTTATGATCTCTTGGTCTGATGTTTAAGAGGATACAAAATACGATGATGTATTACTTTTAATTACATTCAAAAGCAATAAAATATTGACCGTCAAAGACGACGGAATGGTAGTTCCTAACTGCAACAGTTTCAAGTTCCCTAATGTCACCTATATATGCTGTTGTGCGGAGTAGGTTCATCGCCGCCTCCGGAACTACATTTCGCGGGTTCGATCCCCGCAATGGGCATTGATTTTTTTATTGTCTCCAAACCACTCTTCTAGAATATTCTGGATGAATCTTCTTCTCAAATCGTATTCTAGAAGACTCGATTGGCGCATATTGACGGCAGCTACTGGCTTGCAGAATGCAGTATCAGGATGAACCTTGGGAAGGTATGTTTGTCAAGCAGCTTGGAAGGAAGGAAAGCAGCTGACCCTGAACGTCGTTGGAGTGGATTTGTAAATCTGGTGAGCTGTATGTCCTAGCCGACTGGATTCCATGAATCAGGTTGGATGCAATCAGATTTATTCTGCAAATGGATGGCCCATTTCGTCAGACAAGCCAAGCCAACAGCTGAGGATCCCGATGTTCTCATATTGGACGGACATTAGTCACACTCGAAACTTGGAAGAGCTTGAATACGCACGATAAAACTTTGTTACGATCGTCTGTCTGTCTCCCCACAGCACACATCGAGTGCAGCCCTTTAACATGACTTTCATGAAGTCATTTAAAACATTTTATAACCAGGAAGTGCAGCGATGCTTTGGTCACATGACGGTAGAATAATAACTCAGTTTCAAATAGGTGAATTCTTCGGGAAAGAGGACAGCGACTATGTCCACCACCGTCAATGAATTTAAGGCGACAGGAATCTACCTTACAATGATTGGATTTTCACAAGAGTAAGATTCCGTTCGGGAAATGGAGAGAGGTGAAAAGGAGCCAGAAGCATTTGAGGGACAACAATGTCTAGCTTGAAATTCGATTTCGTCGAAGGACATAAGACCAGTGCCCGATACACTGGTAGGCGAAAATAGGAGCCATTTTCTTGAAATTCCAGTTTTCACTGTTTTAAAATATTTGCCACATTTGAATATTTTCCTGAAGGTACAACATTTTCATGAATACGGATTACCCGATGGTTGGGAATAATTTTAAGATTTTTTTGATTATTTTTTTTTATTCCATCTGATGTCCACAGGAACGCAAATTAGTTAGGGTAGACGGAATATGGTACAGTTACCTTATTTGTTTCTTAAATAATAAATCATGAATGTGAAAGAAAGTAATCTTTTTAGAATGCAATTATGTTGATGGCTCCAACTATACTCATTATCTATGTAAATCCTTAAGTTCAATGATTTAGGATTACCTATAAAATCAATGTACTGACAATCATAATTATTCAAATTATTATTATTCCTATTTATAATACTAAAACAAGAGTTTTTATTTAATTTTAATTGTATATTTGAATTTAAATTCTTATTTTTAATTTTGATCATCATAATCTTGTTTTGATTACGTTAATATTCATTTTATTCAAACAAAGGCCCATTTTGAAATGTTTTAAAAACATTATATATTCTGAAAATTTATAATGGCAAGATATTGATCATATGTACTATTCAGAAGTATTATATCATTTGCGTAAATCTAAAATCTCCATTTTTAAGTGAATCACAAATGAAATTTGTAAACAGTATAAAAAAACCAAGGTTCCAAATTAGATTCTTGAGGAACGCCACATTTAATATTGTAAGTTTTACTTATAAAACTAATGATTTTAATTTTAAATTTTCGATTTTTTAAATAGTTTTTAATGAGATTATGCATAATATCATGTATATCTGGGAGATTCTCATTTTAAGTTTCTTGATTCCTGAAATTTGAATGTTGTTTTTTTCTCATCTGTAATTTTAATCTATTAGCATCTTATTCAATATTTATTAATTATAGTTTCTTTCAATTTTCTTTTGTTTTTCTTCAATTAATTTTTGATTTTGTTAGTATTTGAATCTTTTATCTAAGCTGATTATTTTAAAATAATTTGCGCAAGACCAGAGTCTGTGAGGGTGTTGGTTCGTTTCATTTCTTCTATGAGAGATGACATATCAAACGACGATTCATTCGTGTTTTTTTCTGTGGATGTCAATGTTAGAACCAAAAAAATCCACTTTTTTCTGTAGAAAATTCACGCTTTTCTCTGGTAGTTATTTTTCTATATTTTATGCATTTCCACGGCCTTTTTTTATATAGGTGTATAGTATTTTTCGAAAAAGAAGGGTTTGTCAAATATGGTCATTACGTAGCGATCGATTTTGTCTGGAAGAAATGTCACCAGTCATGACGTCATCAACTTGAATTCCGAGCAGTCATTCCGAGATAGCCTCGTTTTGTGATCTCAAAAGCGTGACCAAGAAACGACAAACTTTGCATAGCCAAACAAGGGGAGTAGTATAGAACGTTTTCAATTATTAAAATAATAGTAACAATAATGTAGAAATGTATTCGTAATTGCAGAAACTACAAAAACCAGATTAGTTTCGTAATGTTTATAAGTTTTTAGTTACGAATCTTAGCAATAGATGTCACTGTTATGTCCTGGAAACATCAATCCGTAAGGAAATTACGTCATCAAAAGTTCTTCTTTCATGAACTGAACTGTAGATATATCCATTGCTTTGTCATCGTTGACACATTTTTCAAATTGTTCAACGCCACATGATTTACAGAGTAAGCTTTCTTCATGATAACATTGCATTCACCACATTTCATCTTATATTTGGCTTAACTATTCATAATAAAAAAACATTTATGACACATAAGATTAATAATAAAAAGTAATTAAAAGAAATTCTTAAGTTTTGTATTTAGTGAGAGGAAGAACGAAGCGATTGTAAGTCCATTCCATTTAACGCATGCGCTCATTGTATTAATTAATTTTAATTGAAAATAAAAACCCTAATACAATTCATACATAATTGGATCATCTCTGTAGTTTTTTAGCTAATTGTAATATCTTATAGAATTGTTCATTTTCGTCTTTCCTATGTATTGCAGAGGTAAAAATAATACTTACATTTTTTTCAAAACAATATCTGTTACAAATTGAAAAAAGTGAAAAATTGGAAGATTTATAAAATAAATCACTATTGTCACTGTCCATTCAAGATACTCTATCATGTCATTATATTTTCTTATTTGTCCTCTTACGAATAACAAAATCCCATCAAAATACCTACAATACAAAATATTTCAAAAATTAGGTATTCATTGATTTGTAGAGATTTATTTTTATTGGTTACTAATGACATCAAGATTTTCTTATAGTAATGTACCACTTCAAAGTTTTAATTGCACTATAAAAATATATGAAATTGTCTAACAACAATATCATAGGATCAAAAGAATAGACAAAATTGGTTTAATTCGAAATTGCTTAATTTGATAATAACAGTTATCGAAAGACCAGTCCAAAAAATAAAAGCCTCAAAAAAATCGATGTTGAGGCATTACTTAATGGAAGTGGAAAGATAAAATCGATAAAGCTATAGAAGCAGTTACTTTAAGTCGCAGTGAACATTAGGTCCAACTCTGTGATCGTAAAATGGCGCTAATCTTCACCAATTGAATTGAGAAGCGAGGGAACGGCCACGGGTCTTTAAGTTCTACCTCTTTATTTATAGTCATGGCTATGACCATTGAAATTGAACAGTTACAAATGGATCAACACACTTTGAGTTTATATTGTGACAAACTAATCTGTTGGATTATCTGTGAGACTTTTCTTTCTTCTTTCTTATTCTTGGCTATGTTACTTATGATTACAAGACGGCAACAACGGACCAAAAATCTTGAATTAATTGCTTTAATAGAAACAGGAATTAAAAATTAGCTGAAATAACTACAAAGATAAACAATGAATTGCAGTTAGCATTTTGAATATTGTGAATAAACTTATGTCAGCATGCATAATAGCTGTTACAAACACTATCACTAATACTCAAATGACATTTTCTTTCTGTCATTGTTTTAAAGAATTGCGTTTTCAATTATAACTGACTTACAGTCTGGTTAGTCTATCAGAAAATAATAAAAAAAAACTAAATTGGTTTCAAATCCGAAAAAGAGATTTTGTAATCATTATTGTAGGTTTTTTTTTAACAAATTTTATTTCAATATCTTCGTTCGATTGAATTTTTTTTTCCAAATGAGTATTTTGTTTTGATAAGGAGAGCATTGTATATCTCAGCAGACTTTTAATCTAACTGCCATTGATTTACTTCAATTTCAGTTGTTTGACGTGCTTAATCATTACATCCTACATTTTCATAAACAAAAAAAGAATTATCTGAAATGGGTTATCTGTACAAAATCATTATCAAAGTACGTTGATGGTTCAATCCTTATTTCTTTGAAGTCTTTAGAGATCTATTGAATTCTTGTTCAGAAACCCTAACGAGAACGGAGAAGTCACAAAAAGCAATGTGCGAACTTCAAGCCAAACGGATACCAGAAAAAGACATGCGAATCTTAACGGCCAAAGAAGGATTCTATGTGAACCTTTTGGCGACCTCATGTGTATTTACATAACCTTAGAAAATGGCAATCTTCGTTTATAAACACTTTTTACGATCGTCAGTGACCTCCAAAATAGTTTGTTTTCAATCCGGTTTCCAAATCAGTTTGAAAATTCTCCTTTTATTGGTAAATAAGCAATGAGGAAATAACAGATTTTTAGGTAAAATATTCGTCCTATCAAGGCCTTCAATCTCTTACGTATATTTTCAAATGATGAATCGGAGTCTTGATGTTTGAGATCGGAAAAAGATCGAATATCATCTGACGGAAGAAACTTTCTTTGCATTGTCTTCCATTAATGAAATGTGATTTAAACTTAGTTCTTTGATTAATTAGGGATTGTTGGAGTTACGTTTCTTTGATTTATTGAATGGAGGTGAAGGCGTCAGTTCCTTTCGGCAGCATAATTTTCTTTCCAAACGCTGTGATTAAATTTTTAATTAGAAATGATTGTTTTAATATCCTAGAGGAATTTAAACTATTAACTTAAAATTCGCCCACACTAACTAATCACTAATAACTGATTAGAATTTTTAATCCTTTTAATTAAATTTCACTTTTTCATACATTCATCATAGATTTCCGAGAACTCTAGTTTAAACGATATATTTTGTTTATAATTTCCAAGTATCAAAAGATTGAAGCCTTTTTGGATAAAAAAGAAAAAAAAACATTCAAGTTAATTCAGTAAATAGGTCTATGTGTTACAATTGGAGTGTAATTACTAAAATGTGTGAAGAATATCGTTTTAATTTTGAAATACTGCCATTAAAGTCAAAGTAAAGAGGAGGAATGTAAGTTCAGCAACATTTTAATAAAACCTTTAGTCAAGTTTTCAGAACTTTATATAAATATAATTTCAATTTATATTCGAATATCTTTCATTACATAATGAATGAGTTCATTAACATATTTTATTTCTTGCTTTAGTCATAAACACGGCAAATAATTATTTGTTAATAAAATCCATTGTTTCTGACTTGTGAGAATTCTTCAGCATTGCTGAAAGTATTTTTTATATAAAAAAAAGCAACTTTATTTTACCTTTTCGAATTTATTCCTTCTCTATGTGACATTCCTCTTCATCCGATGCGTTATTCTTCTTCACTGTTCATTTCTTTCAAATCTGTAATTTCTATGAAAGTTTCTGAAACAATTTCGAAAGTTACCAAGTCTGTTTTAATATGTATTTGAATGAATTTAAGGCTGTATGATGAAGTTTTGCCAACTTCAATCTTTCCAATTCGCAAAGTTACGTATGTCTACCCTAGTTTTCTTATTCTTTGTAAAAAAGTTGTGATATGTGAAATTACTAATAAACAAATGTACGTTAAGAATAATTAAATAAAGTGAAAAAATGGGACCAAACACACTACTAGAGATAAAAAAAAAAATTTAAAAAATTCATATTCGTTACATGTTACAAGGCATCGTATACAGGCCTTTTCATCAGACTATAAATAAATAACAGAAGCAAATTAGGCCTTTACAAATTTTGGATTACATTTTACAATAATATCAAAGTATCAAATATCAATGCTAGTTAATTAATAATAAAACAATAGATAATAGTTAATCGAGCTGATAATGCAATACATTTTTTATGGACAATTCAGTATTATAACATTTGTTGAATTTGGAATTAATTAATAATGATTCATAAAATTTTCTTAAGTATTGATCTGTAATAATATTATAAATGATCGGATTGTCCACCATTATTAGATGGCCAGTTTGTTTGGGATGAACTGCTGTGAAATATTGGTCACTGCCCTTTTTTATGGCGTTGGAATGCTCATTCATTCGAACTTTTACCTTTCTACCTGTATCACCAATATACTGGCACCCACCCCCTCCTGATTGACATTTTATTCCATATACCGCTCCCTTTTTTTCCTTATTTTTTTTCTTTATCTCTTCTTTGGATATTATGTCACGTTCATTATTTAGGATATTTCTAATGGTGTTTCTTGCCTTATTTGCAATACGAATTCCTACATTAGCCAATAATGGGGTTAGTTTATTTTGTAATTCTTCTGCAAATGGAATACTTACATATTTAATTGCGTTATCAACTTTGATTTTATTAATATTTCTTTCTTTAAGTTTTCTATGTATTATCTTCTTGATGAAATCTAAAGTTTAGTTGTTCATAACAAAAATTTTTCTGATTTTTTGTAATTCGTCATCCAATAATTTATTATTTGAACATAATTTTAAGGCTCTTGTGACAGCCAATTTTATTGCATTAGTTTTGTAGGAAGTTGGTGCTGCGGTATTAAAATTTAATGTAACGCCTGCATACACCTCCTTACGATAAACTATAGTATTGAAAGTATCATTACTTTTAATGATCATAATATCTAGATAAGCCAATTTACCTTCTATTTCTTGCTCCATAGTAAATTGGATCATTTTATTTACTGAGTTGAAAGTTAATAGTATTTGGTTTATTTCTTCTTTTTTAATTAATAAAAATGTGTCATCCACATATCTAGTCATAAATGAAACATTGTCCTTTACATTTTGTAATTCCCATATTTCATCATCTATTAATTTCATAACACACTCAGCCAAGACTGCTGATGAGGGAAGACCCATAAACAAACCTATGGTTTGTAAAGCATAAAAATAACTCCATATAACATCTTCATAGTATTTAAAATTGTTTATTTAAATACTAAAACTAGGAAATTTTCGGGAACGTAATACGTAATTCCCTTCCTCAAGCCAAAATAAGAATAAATGAAACAAACAATAATACAAAAAGGAAGAACATCAACAATATAAAAATTACACTTCAAAATGAATAAAAATATATAGTTAATTTAAGTAACAGAAAATTCAATTCAAAGGAAATTGAATTACTCAATAAAGGTATAGATTTTGTTTATGACCAAGAACAAAATTTAGATGAAAAAACTATTGTTACATTAGAAGAAGCATCAAATAAATTAAACTATAATGACAAAATAAAGTTCCTAAGAGAATTAGAAAAATTCCAAAAGCTACCTCTAAGTAAAAATAAAAATTTAAATGATGAAGAAATTAAGATGTTAAAAAACTTAGGGAATGATAACCACTTAATATTTACTAAATCAGATAAAGGCAACCATTTGGTGGTTATGAATAAAAATGAGTATTTAGATAAATTAGATGAATTACTTGCTGACGGTCACTACAAGGAAATGAAAGAAGATATTACTACAACATTATATAACAAATTAAAAAAGTTAACTAAAACATTAATTGACAGCAATTCAATTAATGAATTAGAAAGAGAAGCAATACACAAAGAATCTTGTTATTCACCAATATTGGAGGGAAGGGTAAAGATTCACAAAGAAAACTACCCTTTACGCCCATTGGTCAACGCATATGGATCTCCAACACAAAATATGGCTAGGAAATTGAATTTTTGGCTTAATAGCTTCAGACTTCCCAATGATAAAGTTATTATTAAGAATTCTGAATATTTAATCAACAAACTACATAATTTTAATAATCGCAATAAGAAAAAATTTCATCTTATTTCCCTTGATATAGAGAATATGTACAACAACGTACCAGTTCATGATACCTTGATGATTTTAGAAAAACATGTATTTAATAATAGATAAATATTATTAAAGTATAATTTAGATGAAGAAATCTTCAAAGAAATGATAGAATTTGTTACCCTCAACACTTACTTTCAACATAGAAAAAAATTCTTTAAGCAAACTAAAGGATTTCCTATGGGGTCACCTATATCAGGAACTTGGTTGGTTGGTGTTTAATGGCGCAAAAGCAGCTGCGGAGGAACTTTGTGTAACTTATATTTGAACTATTTTGAGACAAATTTGTTAAAAGACAAAATGTATTACCAAAAATTTGAGTACTTTAGATATGTCGATGACATACTAATTATTTGGTTTGGAACATTAAGGCAATTTGAAATTTTCTTTACTAATTTGAACAAAAAGAATAAAGATTTAAAATTCAAAAAAGAAATGGAAGACAACAAAGTATTAAATTTTTTAGATATCAAATTGACCAATGCTGACAACAAAATTCGAATGGAACATTTCAAAAAGATTTGCCAGAGTGACCACATTTTAAACTTCAAATCAGGACACAGGTTAAATATCAAAAGGAATATCATAGAAAACTACATTAGAAGATTAGACAAAAATACTAATGATGAGGTTGTTTATAAAGAAAAAATCAAAGATTTGAAAAGTCAACTCATTAAAAACGATTACCCTATCAACTTTATTGATAATCAAATATGTGAGTACAACAAATTTAAAATTAAAGAAATTAATAAAATCCAGAATAAAATTTTCATTCCTTATCTTAATGAAAATAGCATGATGTTAAAGAAAATATGTAAAGATTTTAACATCAATATTGGTTTCACATATAAGAACAAAATCAAAAATCTTTTATGTAAAAAAGTTAATAGTAAAAATAAACAAAATGAAATGGGAATTGTTTACCGTATTGATTGTAAAATTTGTGGAAAATTCTATATTGGCGAATCAAAAAGAACGTTAGCGGAGCGAGTATCCGACCATGGAAGAGCCTTAAGGAACAAAGACAAGGACGCTTCAGATATAGCCCATCATTGTTTAGAAAAAGGTCATATCATGGAAGAAGAAGTCAAGATATTGTATAAAGAATCTAACTGGAAACTAAGGAAAATAATAGAAAGTTGCATCATAAAGAATACTAGAAACAGCAACTTTAACAGATACGAAGGTATCAAAGTGAACCCCATCACAATTGGTTTAATTAGAGACTTTATTAAAGCTGACAATAAATTTGGTGTTACTATCACTGGTACAAATTCATTAAATTATTAACTTTAACCAACTCATTGTTCTCATAAATATTAACTCTTGTCATTTTCTATAAATTTACCCATTGATTCAATTGTCATTGTTACAATAGTTTTATGTCATTCATTTTGAAGTGTAATTTTTATATTGTTGATATTCTTCCTTTTTGTATTATTGTTTGTTTCATTTATTCTTATTTTGGCTTGAGGAAGGGAATTACGTATTACGTTCCCGAAAATTTCCTATTTTTAGTATTTAAATAAACAATTTTAAATACTATGAAGATGTTATATAGAGTTATTTTTATGCTTTACAAAATATGAAACGAAGAGATTTTATAGAAGAATTTGGTATAAACCTATGGTTTGTTGATACACTTTATTATTAAAAGAAAAATATTGCAAATCAAATAGAGATTTAATTAACCTTAACATTTTTTTAATATTTATATTTTTCTTTTTTTCTGTTTGATCATATGCATGTAATATAGCTTTTCTAATGAGAGGCATAGAGAGGGATGTATATAGGTTTACAACATCAAAAGAAACCATTGATGTACATTGCATACTTATCTGTTGTTTTAATCTATTTAAGAATTCTGTACTATTGATTATACTAAACTTCGACCTGTAGTTCAATTCCTTAATCTCTAATACCACTAATTTTGCAATTCCCATAATTGCACTGTTCTGACATGCTACTATAGGGCGGATTTTATACATATTATTATTAATCTTGTCTTTATGAATTTTTGGTAAGCCTTTAAACTTTGAAAGATTTTTGTTGCGATCAATCCATGATTCCATAGTGTCATCATCATAAAAACCTTCTTTAGACAATTCTCTAATTCTTTTATTCATTCTATAGATAATAAGTGTTTCCTTGCATTTAGATTTTTTAATACCATTGGTATTATCAAAAAAATAATCGCACATATCAATGTATATGTCACATATATCACTGTATTAATGAATGAATTAAATAAAGTGTCTTAAATAAAGAATATCATTAGATATCTCATTCCCTCTCAGTATTTTAGTTTTTAGATTTCTTTGTGAACTTAAGATCCCCACAATCAGTACACACACTTTGAAGATTCTATATAATTATATAACGAAAAAGTTTTCAAAACGTTAAAGAAACATCCCACTACCTGTTTTTTGATACAGATTGTCTTAAATACCAATTTTTCGAAATCCTTCGCTTTGTTTTCAACGACCTATCATGGGCTAAAATTCCTCATAGATCAGTAATCAAAGACATCCATAGACCTCAATTGAGATCAGTCTATAAGAGGTCAGCTGAGGAAATGTCATTATTGAACGTTTGTATATATGAAAGGATCCAAGGAATCAATCGCGTCTCATTCAACAAGAAATCTTTTTATCTTTTTTATTCTGTTAACATAAGATCCGTAGTAAATTTTCCAGTGATGTTAAAAAGTGAAACACAAAGAATAAAAAAAGCTTCAAAAACTTAAAAGTCACCTATTGCCTGTCTGAGATTCGTAAAATATACTTTACATACATATAGTTTTCTGTTAATTTTGTATTTTGGTAAATTACATTCATTTCATCTATAGATAAAATTCTTCTAAATATATAGTCGTACTTAGCAAAATCAAAAATATTCTGAGAAATTATAGAAGTAAATTGGATTAAAGATTTGTTTAGCTACGAAATACTAATACCTTCATTTCTATCTCATCTAGTGTAAGGACCATTATTAGGGTAAATTAATTGTGATATAATTTGAAGATAGACTTCGGAATGATGTTAATGATTGTAAGAACGCAATGTTGTAGATCTAGAAAAATAACTTTTTGTTTCCAGTATTTTACTGTCTTAAACTTGTGATGCCTGAAATTTCCTAATAGCACTTTTATGATGAGAACATTGTAAATGATTGCAGTCACATGTTGTGTTCATTGCACTTCAGAATTGCTTTGGAGTCTGTTATTAACATTTATGAGCTATTCCTAATCAATAAAAAGAAAAAGTAATATTAAAACAGCTGTGTGGGTTTGGCAGAAAATTACTTCAGATTCTTCGAACTCAATTTGATGTCATATTTATTGTTTTATGAAAAACCAGATATTTTATTTCTTTGGCATACATTTTTTTCTTTTATGTTTTTGTTTTTGATCAAAAGCGGAAAAAAAGGAAAAGAACGGAAAAGTTCGAAAGAAATGATTCTTAGCATTAAGTGGATGTCATTTATCTCTTGGCTGCATTCCTCATAGAAGGTTTTTACAACATTCTCAGCTAATTATGGATTTCATTCTTTTGGCAGACGACTTACTTAATTGTCATCACTTATCCTTCCGCCTCATAATTTAAAATGTTCCAAAATTTCTTGTCGCATGATTGGTGCAAAACAAATTCAAAAATTTCGTAAAGCAATTAAAACAAATCGATATTTAGTCCTTTATTGATAAAAATGGAAACAAAAACATTCGGAGTAATCTAATCCCTGGCTAGCACCAATGTTGTATGCTTTAAATTGGGACTATTTTGAGTAAAGCATCACTCCAATTAGTAAGTTCCTACAAGTTGTTCGCGCAGACGAATATACTTTCCGGTTCGTAACATTGTCTTCATGCAATAGACTCTATTGAATAGAGTGACGCATTCCTCACCTGGCTGCTTTTATAGCAGTTTTCAATCACGTGTCATGGCACGTGAATTGTCGTTTGTATTATCCACTACAATATTGCAGCGCCATATGAAGCTCTAGCGGCCACCTTTGAATGTAATTTTTTTTGGCCAAACAAAACTTAATCGCCATGGACGTCCTAATGGGAAATATGAACTCGTACCGCTGATTGGTTCTCCAGTTATAGCCTTTCGAAATATGAATTTTAATTATGAATACCTTGTATAAACTACAAGCAGAAGTTAATCAATGAATTAATACATTATTTAGACAAAGTAGGGCAGAAGTTAATCAATGAAATAATACATTATTTAGACAAAGTAGGGTAAAAATAACTAATAAAATATAGAAGATAAATACAGTATCTAAAAATTAAGTACCCTTATATACAAAATAGGACTGATAAAAAAAAAGTATTAATGCAAAATTAAAGAAAACATTGATACCGTTTCATTTTTTGGTTCTTAAAAGTCCAAATTATGTGAATAATGTGGAAAACAATTATCTTAAACAACGATTTTCAAATAGCTTACTAACATATATTTTTTATATACAGCATATTTTATACTATAATATCATAAAACCAATCTTAATTCATGTATCGAAACTTCATATCGTGGGCTAAGTTTGTTAAATTAGATTTACAACTCAAAAATTAAAAGAAAACGTTATTATTTTTAAACAAAAGAATAGTATTTTGAAATCTTAAATATTATTTTTTTAATTTTTCCAGATACCAAATCTGCCCAATTTTTATCGCAATTATAGATATCGTTATTTAATGAAATGCTTAGCATATTTCAAGCTTGTAAAATTCCTAAAACAATGCAGGAATGATTAAAGAATGAAAATAGATAATGATAATTATGATAAATATTTAAGATTTAATAATTAGCTTCGAAATGTATAGCTAATATGAGGATAAATGTATGATGGTGTAAGATGCTTAATGATGAGATATATTATGTTTTGTACATAGAACACAATACATATAAAATACATAAGTGGGTAACAAGACAATCTCTACACAATCAAACTATGGCAGTTATTCGAAAGTTAATATCTGTTCAAGTTAATATCTGTTTTAAAATAGTTCTGAATGTCAGTGTCTATTTAAACAGACATGCCTTTTTTTTTCTTTTACATTAATCTTCTTACGTATTTCCACAACGCGACGACTTATAAGTCATCAATCGAACAATAATTCTTCGAATCTAATCAAGAATTTGTTTTTAATGATGAGTTCAATATTTATAAATTTTATATTAAGAAAAAACCCTTATTTAAATTTCAAAGATCTACCTAAATATGGTTTTAATTTTATGAGAAGAATGAAATCTGAATGAATTCTTATTTTCTCTCCTATTTCTTTATCCCCTTTATTCATTGTAATCCCTTTATTTTCTTCCAATATTTTCCAAGAATGTTATTGAATAAGGATGGAGTCGTATTGAATAAACTTCGAGCAAACTGAAGTGTTGAAAACACATCACCCTCAATCTAATTTCTTTAATAGGTCTTTTATCTTTTTATGTCGCATTGTGTTTGGCTTTATTGGTTATTCCATTTATTTTTTCTGTAAAATTCAATAGCAGGCATTGGCATTCCTTCGTAATTTATTATTTTCTTATGAAACTTTTACTAGGGAACCAAACCGGTGAATTGATACAGAATGAAATGTGTCATTTACTGAAAATGTCTATAGGGAAACCATAAATTTTGTTTGGAAACCAGCTAAAGTGATTCTACAAAGAAATTTTCAGAAATAACACTATAAGAAATATTCTCCAATAAAATCATCTCTTTGATAAAAAGCAGTAAATGATCAATTTTTTATCATTTTTTTGTATGTATTATTTTATTGTAATGTTTTGGCCTTGTTTTGTTATACCAATTTTTTTTGTGTATAAGAAAACAAGCAAATAAACATACAAAGCTATTCAGCTGCAATTGTTTTCTGTTATGCTGGTAAGTGGTAAGGACCTATTATGGAATAAAATTCCTTTTCTATGTAAATGTAAAAGGATTGTAAAAAGAATGTAAAAAGAACTGTAAAACAATTCCAATTATATTCCTTTTCTGATAAATTTTCGGATTTCGTAGGAATGTATTATTTGAACTTCGAGTTGTCTTATTCCGATTACCCCGTAGAGTTATTTTTTTCTAACACATGTAAATAACGAGAAATAAAATAGTTTTGAACTAAAAAGAAACTTCATAGTTCATCAAAAACGTTAAATCGATTGATTATCGATTTATAAAAACTTAAATCAATTGATTATTTTTGAAACGAAATCTCCGAAACAAAAAATGGTTATCTTTAAGCCTAGAATGCTTTTAAACTCACAGAGGAAATACAGCAAAAGTCCAATAATATCTTCTAATGATCCATATATGAATAGCTTTATATTGTAGCGATATATTTAAGCAGACGATGAACGAATGAAAATGAAGAGAGGAATTCATATAAAAAGGATTTCCAATGTCTTACGTAAAACTTAATATTCTTTGACTGTAATCGTGAAGGAATTTCCCAGATGTAATCATCTTGAAGTTCAAAATTCATTTTGCAAAAGACGCAGATCAACTGAAACGCAACTGTCTGACAGTTATCAGTAAAATCTTACTACTTCTTCGAGACGATTGTCATCTTGTTAGAGCAGTGAATCACTTCTCATTAGACCTCATTCAGACTCGCATTGGCTATATAGGGTCTCTAATAGGATTGGAAGTGGTGGAGCATTTCCTTACCCACTTACGCCCACCAACCTATTTTCCTCTACTAAATCTCAAAGCTTCAGCTAAGAGCAAAAAAAATGGATCCGGCACGAACCTCTTATTCCGGTTGTTTTACCTGAACGATTTCTCCCTTTCCCCGCCCGCGCTCTTCTTGAATAATGGCCATAGATTTCGTATGAATATTTTGCAGCTTATTCCGGGTTTTTTATCTTTTCTTTTTCCTGACCAAGATTTCTTAATTCAATGCATTAAATACATCTTTATTTTACTCTGCCTTTCGAAAGACGTATCATGTTGTTTTCAATCTTTAAATTTCCGATAATTTCAGAAATTATAATTCCTTAATTTTCATGTAATTATCTATTTCTTATTCTCAGATAAATAGAAATAATGTAATTTGATGATTAAGTGTTGAGGATAATCTAACGTGTGTGAATACAGTCACAATTCACTGTTGAAAACCTGTTAACAGCTTGAAACCTAGGTCTGGTTTCTCTATTACATGTTTTTTTAGTTTTTTAAAAATTTCAACAAAAAAAGTTTTTTCAAGTGTGTTAGCTTTTTTAAATTCATCCTTGATAATTAAGTCTTTCTTATAATTCCAAAGCAACTATTTTAACGTGATTAGATTTTAAAAGTTGATACCATCTCCAACTTAAATATTAGATGACTTTTAACTTTTTGTTCCCTACGAATCATCATAACTGTTAGAAAAGGAATTAAAAAATGAAAAAATAAACATTATTCATATATTGTAATTAAAAATTAAGATTTTCAGGAAAGCTGGTTTCAAATTTTTCAGGAACTTCTTGCTAATTATTTATAAAACAAAAAATGTACCTTGTTTATTTTATCTCCCTATTTTATTTTAATAGAAGGTTCAAAAAAGGCCTCTGTTTTTACTGTCATTGACTTTGTACTTTTTAATTCAAGAAAATGCCTTGTCTTTTTGTATCCCAAGAAACCATATACTCAAACATAATTATATCGTTAAGGCTTTATATCATGTTTAATAAATTGTAATCATAACTTATTAAATTTTAGTTAAATTTTAAATCTCGGTTAATCTATTAATCATTAATAAATAATGATGTATAATTTTACTGAGATTTAGAAATCTCATCTATAGTCTTACCCCAGTCATTCTTGTTTGAATCATCGACGAAGAAACATCGATTTTTACGTGTCTCTTGAGTGGTTTATTTCAAAATACAGAAGGCTACTGACAAACAGTCAGCATTATAAATTCGAACTTTAGTTTGAAACAAAGATGTCTCGTAAAAAGTAATGTTGTAAGAAACTTAAAAAAAAGCGTTTCAACTTCATGTAACATATACACTGAAAAAAAAAGCAAATTACTACTGCGAAATTATGATTCTTTTATTAGCGGTGACGTCATTCTAACCAACCCCTTCGTAAAGAACTGCCAAATTAGATACTTGCAAGTGAAAAGTATTGGAAGTTAATAAACTATTATTGGAAGTTAATAATTTTTAATTTTAAATGTTGAACTTGGCATTTACATTTAGGTCTAACAGGCGATCTTTCCATCGAGAATTTCGGTAACCCTGCAGATTAAGCCGATGTTTCACATTCAATAAATCAAATTTGATATAAATACTGCTTGTTATTAAGGAAGATGTTTGTTTATTTATTTATTTTAATATTTTTTGATAAATACCGAAATTTGTATCCGAATGTCTGTGAGCTAACAAAGATTTCTTTCCATTCCTTGATTGTAATAAAGAACTATAAAATGTGTCGTCAAAATTTAGAGAAAAACTCTTTACTTTTTCCAAATTTTTTCAAAAGCATCAAATATATTTCACTTTTGATAAAAAGAAGAAAAATGACAAAATAATTTCACTTTAAAATACGTTGTGTTTTAAAAGAGAAACAAAATCAAAAACTTCCTCAAATGTGTTTAATTAAGATTTAATTAATGAAAAAAAAAACCAGGAAACAATAGCCTAATTCATCAAAAATAATTCATGTTTTAAAAAATATCTTATTTAGTTTCTTTTATTTGTAATTTTATTTTTATAACGTAAATAAAAATCTCAATGAACGAAAAAAATGACAGCTTAAATAAAAAATTTGGTAAAATAAAATTCGCTGCTAAGAAATTAATTAATATAGAAATGCATTAAAAAAACTTTTGACAGTATCATTTAAAATATACGAATGCAATATAATCAGCGTCGATTATTTCATTAAATACGGGAAAATTTCAGATTCCCAGCATAATATAAAAAATAATTTGAGCAACTACCTTGAACTCCTACTAATTTGAAAAACTAACTTGTTAGTGCACCGTGAAGCAAAAAAAAAAGAGTGAGAAGACTGCTCTACAGTAGGCTACATCTAAATTAAAAAGAAAAATTCTAAATAAAATTCCTGAAAAGTAAAATAAAGTAAATCTATGCATTAATTTTGAAATACATTCAGTCAATTTTTATAACGTGATATGGCAACTATAACTAAGTTTAAAAGTATAAATATTTATAAAAATGCAAATATCTTAATATGCTTTTAATACAATTTGTTTTTGGTTGTCAAAAAGTAACTCAGTAACTTTTAAAAGTAATTTATCCAACCCTGGTGTAGGCCAATGGATGCAGTGAAATGATGATTTGAAATCAACAATGAAGACAATGCCAGTCTGTATCCCACATCTGATTATTTCCTCCATCAATTGACAAAGGAATTAAATCTAATGGCAATAGCCCAAATATGGTCGGAACCACACTTGTCCCCCTCTTTCATTCTAAGGAAAATCTTCCCATTACCGCCTTTATTGCTGATATGAATTTTTTTCCATAATGATCTGCCTTGGCCCATGAGAATAACAACTTTATATCTACTTGCTACATTTTAGCTACTGAAATGCTAAATGGAATTCTTTCAAATAGATTAGGAAAAACAGATTTCTTTACAAATACATTACCCTGTCAGTGAAAAAAAAATTAAAGTATCAATTGTATGAATAATGCTAATTTATAATAAAAAATATTTTTACTGTAATACAATTTTATGAAAAGTTAAGGTTTTTAATATTAAAAAGAAATAATTTAATAGATTTTTTAAATTTTGAAATAATGACCCAAATAGCTTGAACTGTCTACAAAATCATATTGAACTACAAAATCTTGTAAATAACAATGGGTGAGACCAAATTATTTACCAAGTGACATCCTGGAACAGCTGTTTCACGCTCTTTGGCGATCATCAGCTAGGAGTAGTCACCAGTCAAAAAAAGATCTCCCCTTTGAGGCACCACTGCCCTTCTCACATTCAAAATCTTGTAGCTTGCTCTTTTGTTGAGGAATGACTATTTCACCTTAAAAATCATCATCATTCAAAAGCCGTTGGCCAGTTAAAACAGATTACTAAATGCATTAGATTAGTTAAAAGTTAAATAGATTAATAAGATATTTTTGTATTGTATTGACTGAATGGAATCTATCGAGACATCGTCTGCTTCAGTGAAAATCATTCTACTTCAACCTTAAATTCAATAAAACAAGTACTTAGGCATCTAAAATTATGCTTAGACATCTTACAAGGGAATGGTTAGGCTTGTCAGTCCGAAACATCCCTTGAAATTTTTATCATTTATTCAGTACCTTAAGAAGTTGACATATACCTAATTTTAGCTGCTTAATTTACAGTGAAACGGGGTTAAATAAAATGCTAAAGTTACCGAGGCCGACGAGAATCTCAGGCCGAGGCGCTGAGAAATCACGTGATGAGTAGAGTTTAACCTCAAGAGGGGTTAACGGTTCTCGATAGCGGTCTTGTGAAAGTATGTTAAAATAAGTTATTTTTAACGTTCAAGCAATCGATTTCCTCAACCCTGGAATATATTGGATTTGCTGAACATATATAAGACAAGTTGGCAGCAATTTATGTACGGTTAGTTAGTTTTTAGCTATAGTTTCATTGTGCAGAAACCCGTTAGGCCTAATTCAATTCACTGTGTTATGATTCAAACGAAGACTACACAAAGCTGAGGATACAAAGCCTACGATTGATTCAAAAAAAGACCACATTGCAGGTTATTCATTCGAGTGTTTATTGAAGCAAGCAAGCGGGAAAATTAAGAGAAGTGGGAAAGTTAACAAGCGAAATTGTGTGAAATAACTATCATAAGATGTCAACATAGTCAAATCATTTCAAGAACTGTGGATACACTATTAAAAGTTACAAGTGGATAATCTACGAAATAACAACGAACATTTATCGGGTGAATATCATCGACAGTAGCAAGTGAATAATTTTGAAGAAGCTGATATTACAACTTTATCTTAAAGTAAAGATAATAGACATCGACGAGATAGTGCAAAATAATTAGTGCTTTTGAATTACAGAAGAACCAAGTGTGATACTTCGATAGTGATTAAATCTATAAGTTTATTATTTGATTGATCTTCAAGTAGAAGATTCAGTGTGCTTATTTTGAAAGAGTGCGAAATTAGCAAACGTATTTTAGTGAGTGAATTTATTAATTTATTAAGCTGTGACGGATCGTCATGTGATTTACTTTGTGTGAACTTCCATAATCAGTGTGTTAGTGATCCTTCAACGATAAGACTCCTTAAGCAACTTAAGCAATGCCGAGCATAGATATTAATATTATTGATCTAAGAACTTTTAATCAAATTGAAGAATAGAACAATTTAATTATGAGCTATTAAAGTACTTTATGTACTCATCCAATTATTGTAATTTGTACTAGTCAAGAATTAAAAAAAAATTAAAAATTAATTAAAAAAAAACAACACTTGTTGTTTTTCAGTTAGCTATATTATAGGGGAGACCGGGGCAGAGCGGTCCACTTTTTTTGGTTGAATTTTTTTAATTTTTTTATTAAGAGATTTTCCATTGCATTTATTTTTGTCATAATCGGGAACTATTCAAGAATGCAAATACTTGATTTCATTTCATTATATCCATAAATAAAATTGGTATTAATTCGCAAAGCAAAAATGGTAAAGTGGTCCAACCTGCCCCGACCATGGGGCAGGCTGGACCACCCCATGGGGCACGTTGGACCGGGTAAGAATAACAACATTTAAAGTAAGATTTTTATTGAATATAAAATAATATGCCATTTAGGATATCATGAAATAAAGTTTAACTTAACGTAGACTACCTAAGGTATTACATATTCAAGTGAAAATTTAAAATAATCATTATGCAGTTGAAAGTCGTAAATGAATAATATCAAATACGGTAGGTTTACATTAAATTAATTAATCACTTTCACTAGAGAAATCTTCTTTGCAGTTGAGGCATTCGTAAAATAAACCCCGAAAATCACTGGCTACGCAGGAACTATGGGCCCATCTCTTGCACTGCGTACATTGAATCCACTCCTGCCATGGTTTGCTTTTTTTAAAGTTCTTCAAACAGGAGAGGCGCACAGCATCTTAATCATCACTAATCATCTGTAATTGTTTCCTCTTTATCCCTTTTCCTTTGCTTCTATTTGTTTGTTTTTTTGTTTATGTTGCTTTTAGAGACTGTTGGCGGAGTCGTGTTTTTCGTTGCTACTCTTTCTTTTCTTTCTTTAGATTTTCGTTGCTCTTCTTGCAGAGCTTTTTTTACTGGCGTATCCGTCAGTATTGCCGTTGACCTTTTTTTGTTCTCTATTAAGATTATTAAGCTTATATTGTTATTTATGCCATTTTTTAATGCTTTCTAATGTAACAAAGTATATATAGAATTTATATTTAATTTAGAGTATCACTTACTGAAAATTGTGTTAGTTCACTTAGGATGTAATTGTGTGTGTTTTAGAATACGCTCCCTCTTCTGAAATGTTTAGACTGATTGGGTGTACTTTTTGCCCGTGTGTTTCAGATTCATCAACTGATCTGATTTTTACCGCCAGAGTGTACTTAAACAGATGAAACCACGTGATCACTCAATCAACGCACAACTGTTTTTTCGAAGTTTTTCTTTTTCTTTCGCACAAACTGTTTTCTAAATAAGCTCAAACCATTAAAATAATATAATAATAATAATAACAATATACAAGACTTTACCAAATACAAAAATTCAAATATATAATTACAACAATACAATTATTAAAAATCAAAATATATTCCCTCAGAGACCAAGATTTTAATCGTGTCATGTTGCCAATTCCACAACGTGACAGTTTGCATAGTTTTTAATTAGAATTAAACAGTTAAATGTGTAAATTGGCTATTTTCGAAGATTAAGATGCCTTTGCCCGAAGTCTTCCCCTATTACGGTACTTGCTGAGAGGAATTACTAAAGGGGTAATATCCTTTAATATTATAGGGTACACACACTATATAATAGCCTACATAAAAAATATATAAAAATATAATATGTAGTAATATAATACAATATAATATAATAGGCCTAATAAATATATAATATAGAAAAAAAAATAATGTATAGTGCCAAAATATTTTATTGTAAAAACAGCGGGGCAAAGTGGACCACTGGTCCAATGTGCCCCGTGTCGTTCGGTCCACTCTGCCCCATCGCCATTTTGGCGTTTCCTTCAGTTGTAACTATCGACTACTTTAAGTATTCAATTCATACTATAGCTTAAAATGATCTTTAGATTGCCGCCTTTAATATGCATATTACGGTTGTGTTATTCAATGCATCGCTGAACGGCAATATTAAAGTAAAAACAATACTAAACATTTACTCACCCGAACAAAAACAAAACAATCGATCACCTCACTGTCACCAATAAGCCGAATTCCCTAACACTTTTGTGGTAGCAGCGCCACAATGGCACCAACCTTCTATCCGATTTTTGGCACATTCTAGCGTCTACACGAATTACTAAAGTCAACGGTCCACTCTACCCCTAGGTCCACTTGGCCCCGGTCTCCCCTACTATATTTTATAAGATAGTTAGATACATAAAGCATAGTATATATATATATATATATATATATATATATATACACACACACACATATAGCCAGTCTAATGTACTGCCAGTCAATATAGTCAGTGTTAATATGTCATCCTGTAAATATACACAGTCAGCCTATTTGAATCTCTTATTCCCTAGAAAATAAATGATTTGAATATGTGCAAGTGAGTGCAGTGTAAATGTTTGTTTAGACTGTGAATGTAGAAAGGAATATGTGAGAAGATGAGTGATGTCAATTAGTGCAAGAATGCAGTCTGTGTAAAGAAGGGGATATTTGAGAGAATGAATGGTAAAGACTGGAGCAGAATTTAAGAAAGAAAGTGAATGACCTAAGAATTTTTGTTTCCATTGTTATAATTTTTAATGCTTGTTTAAAATTTGCATAAGTTTTTACAGTAAATATTAACTGTTGTTCAAGAATAAATTATTAAAAAAAAATAGTTTATTTTGATACCCCAAGACTCAGATTACATAGATCAAAGAGGTCAAATGACATGGAAGAAATAAAAATAGATGGAGAAGAGGTGGAGAGAAGAGAAGAATTCAGGAAAAAAAATCAGAGGGTCTTCAAGAAAAGGCAAAAAAGAAGACTGGAGCAAAATGGACGGAAGAAAGAAGGAAATAACATGGAGAAAGAATGTAGAGTACTGGAAAAGAAGAAAGAAAGGTTACTGTCAAAAAAGTCCTTTTCAGGACCAAAAATTTATATGAAAGAGAAACCATTTTGATGATTATTTAAATAAAGAAAAAAAAATTCTAGGTATGGAAGACATCATCAAGAAATTTGTGATTATTGTTGTATCACTGTTATTAAGAAGATATGGCAAGTACATAGATTATATTTCCTCATTTATTTTCATGAATTATCTGATATTAACGTAACAAAAATAAAACGTTTTCGTGCGTACTGAAAAAGAATTCTCTTAATAACTAGACCTGTACTAGAATCACATTCAATTGTAAAGGAGAAAGGTAAGTTACTATTAAGAAATCTCAGTATTTAATAATCATTTTATAAATAAAAAATTAACTAAATTGCACTATATATAAATATATATATTGATGTGTGTATGCATACAAAATATAATTTTTGAAAAGTAGATTTTGTGTAATTGCTGTTCAATGGTTTAAAATTAGACGAAAAATAATACTAAATAAATAACAGTAATTTGAATAAATATTTTATGTGCACTGTGTTTCGTTGAAATCATTACTAAAATGATGCTTCCAAAATCAACATGCTATTATTATTATTATTATTATTACTATTTTTTATAAAGATATTGTTATATCTATGAACATCATGCTCTTAACAAAATGATTAATATTGTTTCATATCCATAGCAAGAAAAGTAATGCAATTTACTGGACTTAATTATGTTTCTTACACAACATATTTTAATTTTTTTTTTTTGGAAATTCACTAAAAAAGTTTAGAACTATAACTTAAAAATTTTAAACTGAAATTCTCAACATATATTACATGAACATATACATAAGTTGCATCTGTGTGTAATAATTTGTTAGTGAATATGAGCAGGATGAATTTAGCAGTAAGTTATCTTTTCTATATTTTAATAATATAAATATCTTAAATATTTTTTTTTTAAATAATAAAATTTATGTTTTTAAAATCAATTTTTAAAAAAAAATTAACTAAGTAATTACTATAATAAAACGAATCGTTTGGCCTTTTCAAGTTTTATTAAATAAAAATAATAATAAGCATTAACTCTAAATACTTACTAGATAAGTAAAATTTATGAAAATCAATTGAAAACTATTTTAGTCTAAGTTTCACATTTTCAATTACTTTAATCTAAAAGACACAGTGTGTTTAGTGTGACGAGTCTGAAGCTTCAAGGCAATGAAATTCGCTCCGACTCTTTGGGTCACGTGACTAAAAAAAATGACGTCAGCACCTCGGCCTGTCGTTTCTCGGCCTCGAAAAGTTACAATGTGACGTCATCATTCTTTGGGAGCCACGCGTGACGTCATGATTCTCCCGTGCCTGCTGCAGCGTTCAAGGTCGAAACGAAGTGAAGCCAAGAAAAATACTTAACTTTTAAAAAGACACTAAATTTAATTACTGTTTATAAAATAAAAGCAATAACTGAAAAGTGTGGCCACATTTGTATTTTAAAAGAAAGTAATTTTACATAAAAAAAAAATAATAAAGAATAAAAAACAAAGAATAAAATAAACAAAAAAAACAATATAATTTACAATTGAAAAATTAAAGAAAAGCCTAAATAATGTTAAATGTAATATTATTGGCATGTTATAAATACAATTACAAATAAGAATAACGACAATAAATCGAATAATAATAATAATACTATTATTAATAGTAATAATAATATCGATGGAGATTTTGCTTTTAATAGCTTTCACTGGCAGTGGTGGTTCCAGTGGTTATTCGGCACACTGGGTGCTATACCAAAAAACCTTGGTAAGCACTTACAAGATCTAAATATTGACAAAATCTCCATCGGTCAACTCCAAAAAGCCGCACTGCTTGGATCAGCACATATTTTGCGCCGATACATTACGACATCCTAGATTCTTGGGAAGAATTCGATGCGTTTGAAGGCCAACACCAGCTAAAGAACTGGCAGCTGTGATACACATTGTTTTGTAGTGTCCTGTATAATAATTTAAAGAATTTAGCAAAAAATAAAGGAATAGAAAATGTTTTAATTAAAAATGGAAATTACATTCGTTAACTTGGGAAACATTACTACATGTAATTATAATAAACATGTGTGGGATTTTAGTAAAAATAGAAAGTCAACTGAATAATCAACTGAAATTAGTATTTAAAACAAAGTAATTTTACATAAAAAAAATAAAGTAAAAATACTACAATTAAAAAAAATTGAAAAAAAGTATATGTAATGGTAACTGTAAACTATTGACGTATAATAAATATAATTTCAAATAAAAATAATGACAATAAATCGAATAATAATTTAAAGAAATTAACAAAAATTAAAGGAATATACAATGTTTTAATTAAAAATGGAAATTTAGGAAACATTTCAAAATTGAATTACTCTGGAACTAACAATGTTTCTAAACATTGAATTCACAGCAAATGTTTAAATTACTACTACTAATAATAATTACATTACAAAAGAATTATAACATGTTTTCGATTTTAAAATCGTTGGCTTTATAACCCGAACTATATATGAAATTATAGCAATAATAAAAAATAATCGAGTAAAAACTCTATATGTCTAGATAATCTGTCAACAATAGAGTCAGAAACTTCCAATAATTCCTTTGCATTATCTTAAATATATCTATTCTTGAATTTCAAATTATTTTATACTTAAGAATTTGTCTTTTTAGATTTATTTTTATTTTAACGAAAGTAATTTCCATTTTTAATTAAACATTTTCTATTCCTTTATTTTTTGCAAAATTCTTTAAATTATTATTATTATTATTATTATTATTCGATTTTTTGTCGCTATTCTTATTTGTAATTGTATTTATAACATGCCAATAGTATTACATTTAACATTATTTAGGCTTTTCTTCAATTTTTCAATTGTAAATTATATTGTTTTTTTGTTTATTTTATTCTTTGTTTTTTATTCTTTATTTTTTTTTTATGTAAAATTACTTTCTTTTAAAATACAAATGTGGCTACACTTTTCAGTTATTGCTTTTATTTTATAAACAGTAATTAAATTTAGTGTCTTTTTAAAAGTTAAATATTTTTCTTGGCTTCACTTTGTTTCGACCTTAAACGCTGCAGCAGGCACGAGAGAAGCATGACAGTCACGCGTGGCTCCCAAAGAATGATGACGTCACATTGTAACTTTAGCATTTTATTTAACCCCCTTTCAGTATAAAGAAGCAGCTAAAATTTGGTATATGTCAACTACTTAAGGTCCTTAATAAATGATAAAAATTTCAAGGGATGTTTCGGACTGACAAGTCTAACCATTCCCTTGTTTAGACATTCAAATTAATAAAATGAGAAATATGATAACTATAAAACTTTCTTATTTTTGAACTTCTAACGTTTCACTTGTGGCAGCACCATTCTAAATGAAATATTAAAAATTACATTTGTATTCTTTGTTTCGTTTCTGTTGGGTTTTTTTTTCTGTAATAAAGCATTATTAAAGAAATATTAAAGTCTTTTACAGCCTCTTTTTTTCGTTTCAATCTATTTTCTTTGAAATCTTATTCAGTTCCTTGAAATTACTTCTTCGGTGAAAAGAAAAGAAGAAAACTTGTTTTAATAAATGATAGTTGAAAATTCATCATCATTTTCCCATTTTAATTAAAAAAAATATTGAAGGAACGAATAAATTATATGTGGAGTGCGAACGCAATGTCGAACATTTTAATATGTCTTATCTTTTTAAAAATGGAAACTCATTCATCATCATCATCTGTGTTCTGTCGCAGACAGGTCTAATGGCAAGCAGCAAATAAGGTCAACAATGTCTCTTTCTCCAATTCGTTCTATCTCTTGCCTTCTCTTTCAGGTCTTGATATCCACTTGTAGTCATTACGTCATCTAGGATCATCTTTCTCTTTCTTCCTCTTGGTCTCTTTCCTTCAATCTTCCCCTCCAATACTTTCTTCATGCACCTCTCAGCACATGTCCAATCCAGTTCTTTTTCTTCTTCTTATATTCTTTAATACGCTTCTCTCTTCCTCCTACTTTTTCCAGAACTTCTTCATTAATCATCCTGTCTGTCAACTTAATTTTCTCCATCCTCCTCCAAGCCACATTTCAAATGCTTCCACATCTCAGCTTCTCTCTTCCTCAGGGAAACTCATTCATTCGTACCCAATTATTTGCTTCGTACCCAATTATTTGCTTATTTAGAAACCTGAAACTTAAGTGAAGGGCTTAAGTCATTTAAAATAAAGTGTTTTTGTTACTTCGGTAAATATTAACAGATAAACAGCTAATCTATATAATAAGCACGAGTGTTTGTTTGTTTGTTTGTTTGTCTTGAAATAGCATCGCGATTTCTCAAATGATCTTTACCAAATTTGGCACGAGGTTCACATGCATCCCTGAATAATGCATACACAATGAAAACCCGATCCGGACTAAGGGTTGTAAATAGGGGGCAAACATTCTTGAAGGGTAGGCATATCTCTGAAACCTCTTTAGTTGGAAACACTAAATTTGATATGAGTGTTTTTTGTCAAAATCTAAAAGATACGTATTCGACAAATTTTCAATATTCGGATCCTAAGAGTGTAAACAGCAGGGCGGTTTATGAGCGGATTGGCAAACATTGCTGAAGGATACTTCTACGGGGTTTTGGAAAACATAAAGATTTATAATGAATAAATGACTTTTTATGAAGGCTTGAAGTGATAGGAGTGCGGAGAAAAGGAGAAAGGGGTGGTAAGTCTTATATTCTCCGATCTCGAAATTAATTTCATATCTACGGATTTCGAGTTACAAAATTCAAATATAATATTACTTTGATCACGTGATTTTTTTTATACCAACTGTGGAAGTTTAGAAGTGACCTCACATTTTCAATTTGTTTCTCAACCATATCATTGTAACCCGTACAAAGAATGGATATTTCGCTAGTGTCTATTATATTTGCGCTAAACCACCGTAATTATAACAACTCTCATTTCTTATAAATTACAACTTAATAGTTTATATAGATCTCCATTTTGATACACTGTGGTTTATGAAGTGAAGAGTACGATTCTCAAAATAACGATGAATCAAACTTTACAACTTAAGGCTAGAGGTTTAAGGATTTTTATATGATATGAGTACCATATTGATAGAAATGTGGATATAAATTAAGGCAATAAATAAACTGAAACCATCTTTATAGCATACTCGTTAAAGCATTACTAATTCAGAATATAAATATCTTCAAAAACTAGAATTAAGGGTTTTTACTTTCTGTTTTAGATTGCTTTGAAGATGATAAAAATTGATGCAAATCTTTGTTTTTCTTGTGTTTAATTATTATCTAACAAGAAGTTCCGGATAGAACTCGAAGCATAACTTACTTAAAATCTTCCTTCTTCTTTGTCTTTTTTAAAGCCCTGAAAATTATACTAAAAGTTGTTATTTTTCTTTTTGTATCTGCTGATGCAAACTTTTGTTAGTATATTGTGCAGAAAGTAATGAAATCCACATTACTTATTTAAATAGTCTGAATACAATACATTTAATGTCTCGGAGAAACAATAATCAGATTTTTAAGCGGATTAGTATCTTTGTTTAGGACATCAGTGGAAATCCGTTGATATGATTTTAATTCTTTTCTATGGGATTTTTTGACAAATATTCTGCTCTAATTTCTTGACAAGGACCCATAAAAGAAAAAAATTGAGAATATAAAAGTAAGGTTGAGTCTTGAAATTAAATATGCAAGTGATGTTTGAAGAAAACTCATTCAGCCTTGAAAAGTTATTACGTGGAGTAGAGGAAAACTAGATGACCAAATATATCAGGCTCATATTTTATGTTTATTTATAAATAAGCTTCTCAACATCTGTTCAAAAAATCCGTCCATTCGTTTCAGCAAAAGAGGCGTACAAACAGAAGAACAAGGATGAAAAATAGTGGAATAATGACACTTCGATGCTCACATCGACTATTTTATCATGATGTATCCGTCGCTGTATTCAGTCAAAATCCTTAAAGTTATTCGTGAAAGGATAACTTTACGACAGTGTAAATTATCTGAGTTGTCTGTGAAATTATTCTGTTGCATAAGCTTTTTTACAAGATAGAATTCCAATGTAAAGACAGATGGCTTGGTTTTGAGATGAAGATATTAACTGCAGATTTAAGTCGAAGAGGTTGGTAGTCTTCTTAGATGAATTGGATACAAGACTATTAAGTATTCTATTGAATTTTAGAATTAGGACTGTATTTAATCTTATTAATGTTAAAAAAATAGGCATGAATTTCTGGGTTAATTCACCTTGTTAGGAATTTTAATTTCCTTTTAATAAAAAGGTATTTTTACAACGGTAAAAATCTTTCTATCCTATCTTTCTTTAGGAAAAGATTTTTTTTGCTGTGCAAGTTGGCGTTACATTTATTGTTGTTGATTTTCTTGTTTCGGGGGTCACTGCCAGGTGTGACGGTGACCTCCACTTAAGTATCTTACCTTTCTGGGTCTTTTATCGGGGAAGGTGAATTGGGCTGATGAGTCCCATGCAGAACGAAACGGCTGTTCCCGATTCCTTCCGATAATTGAATCAGAAAGGCAATTTATTCATGTGCTAACCTTGGTTTTTATTCTGTTTATTTAAAAAAGTATGCAACTTTAATTGAAAAAACTTCAAGATATTCATTGATAACTTCATTGATATTTCAAGAGTTGATATTTCATTTTAATTACCTCTAAATTCTTCACTCTTGCTTTATGGTCGTAAAATTTTAAATAATAAAAAAAAAATTCCTTAACGTTATTATTGTTTTCATTAATAATTATTAATAATACAAATTCATTCTTTAAAAAATTAATAAAAGAACTTGAAACCTAATTAAAGCTTGATTAGTTCAACCATCAACTAGTTAAAATATGAGTTAAAGTAAATTCACGCAAAGTAGGGTCATTTCTAAGTTTGTTCTTCACCTTTTTGTACGTAGTTATGTACATTTCAGAGTGCTTCTTGAATGAATCGAGAAAAAAAGCAGATTTTATTCATGTACTGGTATATAGAAACAGTACTACCTTGTAAAAATACCAAATGAAAACACTGCATACTACGTAAACAACGCACACTAGTTACAAGAACTTCATTCTATAGCTTTGATCGACTGATTAAAGTGTCGTTATTGGTTGATTAGTAACCAGTAGCAAAAAGCAAGAAGGGTTGATATTAAAGTCACTTGGTGCTGTTCGAATACCACTTGGGAACTCAGTCGTTCACCGCAACAGTAGGGAACAAATTCTTTAGGATTTCTTCCTCATTTCTTCCTTCTGAAAAATGTGGATCATCTAGAGAAGTCTTCTTCAAATTTTACTTTCCTTTACAGAATCTCTGATATCAGAAAATCACAAAATGTTGCCAACATCCTGATAATTATCTTGAATTTGCGATAAATATTCATAATCTGCATTTTACCATAGGCTAGCAATCATACTAAATTGTATATTAAATAATTCTTTATTCTATAAATTTTATTCTATTCTAGATTGTTATTCTATAAATTTCATTACAAACTTTCTTTCTTTCTATAAAAATAAAAATGTATAGTTTCATTCTTCTTTCATTGTGACTGTCTAAGAATCATTCTCTGTTATTTTCAGTCATTACTACGAAGCGTAAATAAAAAATCCACAGAATTGCTGAAAACTGACGCAATGAAGGCTGGTTTCTTCTTCATTGAACTGAATGAAATTAAAACGAAAGTCATATATTGCTGCCGTCACCTTGTTAAGAATTTACAATACTTTTTCTTAGGCTTTGTCTGTTAACTTTTGTATCTCAGCAACAGATTTTATGAAGGACTAATTGGATTTGCCCAGAATTGCAATGGAAGAATCACCAAAGCCGAAGTAATCATTCACAATTAACTCCTGGCATGTCAGAGGAATCCAGAGGAAATAGGAACGGAAGGAAAAGCTGTTCCTTTGCCCTTCCGCTGCCTTTGTTGTAAAAAAAATAATTTCCTGAAGAAGCAAAAGGAAGTCAAAATGCAAAAAGCAGCAACAAATCTTATTTTAGATCAAACCTTATTGAAGCTAATTTCTAAGATCTTGTCAATAAGATTTTGTTTTAATAAGGTTGACTATTGTATTCTTAACAACATTATTGTATTCTTAACATAGTTGTTGTAATAGTTTATTTCCTTTTCTTTTTCAGTCGCTAATCACTGAGGTGTCCTAATGAATTGTAAATCTTAGCCTTTTTATATTTATTTTATATATACAAGATTTCAGCAATATTCTAGCTATGGATATCAAAGTCTCGATTTTGGATATCCCGTGACTGGAGATTAGTATTGTCCAAAAGTGTATACAAAAATATAGCAAATTACGAAGAATAAAAAAATTTATTTCAGCTTTCCGTGAAATACTTTTTCATTATTGTACATTTTTTTTGTACATTTATGCCTTTAACTTCAATGAGCTACTGAACTGAAGCTCCCACTTTTATATCCTTCCTAGAGCATGAAGTTAGATAATGGAGTTCAGCACGAATTTCCTCATATTCATCTGCAGAGTAGTATCTACAACAGGGGTGCACAACCTCAGGAACTCTGAAGGCCAATATTTTTAAAAACTTTTTATGGAGGGCAGCAGCTTCTCATACTCCAACCCCCCCCCCCCCCAACCGTTAGATTATATGATTTAATCAATCAATGACAGCTTATTTTTATATATACTTTAATCAATATTTTTTCCCACTCTTTATTTAAATTATTGCTAAATGTCTTAAAAATTTTAACCTAAGTAGTAATTTGAATCTGTAAGAGAAATTTTTATTTAAAATTAAATACTGGATATCGCTTGGGACAATACAATTCAACTCAATATAACTTTTTGTAACAGTTTAAATTTTAAGAATAGATTATATTCTTTTCGTAGTACTTGTCATCATTCAAATGATTCAATCAAATAATTTTAATGCGGATTTGAAATTCTGCGAACTAATGCATTTCTTGTTTCCATTTATATTGGAATCTAAGTAAGAGATATGATTTAGGCCTAGTTCGACAATGCATAGAAGAAATCCCCTTAAATATTCAACAACATAAATATTTTTGAGAAGCTAAGTGAACGAAGTCTGGATTACCATTGGATAATTCCAAGTATTATTATATTATATAAAAGCGTTATTCTGTCTGTCATTGTCATAAGACTTTACGCTTTTCCAATTTTGAGAAAAACTATAAGAGATAGATTGGTCATGTAAATGGATAAAATGTAGAGCTTCTTAAGACAAACAAAATGGTACAAAAATCTTTCGAAAAAAGTTTTTGGTTTCCAAGATGGCGCCTTTTAAAGTATCAAATTTTGACTTTTTCTCAATTTAAACGAAAAATATATAAAAGTTGAAAGAGAAAAAAATGATGAGAAAATGTTGGTATTTAAAAGTTCTATTGAACGACATATCAGTCATTAACAAACGTTTCTGCGTTTGGAAGATACATGCAAAAATGAAGTGGTTTTGGGGCAAACCTCCCCCCCCCCCCCGTGTGAGTGCCAACGCGCAATACACATGAGTTAAGCGGAGAAGCCCACAATGAGCTGGGAAGTCGTGTATTCTCCGATCTCCATATTAATTTGCTAAATAAATAAAGGTGTTTTTTTTTTATGCTATACATGCAAGGGTTCCGGAGCGAAGCGACGATACCCATCTAGTCGTACTGTAACGTAATTCAAGATGTTGAAACCGTGATATTTCCTCTTCTGAAAAATATCGCAATTAGAAATTTTGGTTTGAAAAATATTTGTATTCGAATGACAAATAACCAATTCTCTTTTGAAGGTTATTTAGATGAAAATGTCACATCCATTAGCACATCTCTTTGAAAGGTTCAGAAAAACAAACCATAAACTTAGAAAATTTGTCACTGTAGAAATAAAAGAAGAAAATAGGAAAATGATATTCCTTTCAATTAGATAAAATTAGCATCAGTCAATTTTCCAGTGATCATAAAAGATCATTTGAATGAGCTCAATTCCCAAGGGACGCGTCAATATTTGGAGAAGAGATTAATTAAGACAGAAAGAGAAAAAAGAAAACAAAGAAAATTAAAGGAAAAATTCCTACATTCTTCTTATCATAAGAACAAATAAGAAAACTAAAAATCCATAATATTAGCATCATAAATAAAATCTTTCTAATTTATGATAAGGATAAAAATATTTTAATTAATTTTACTTATATTAAAAATTCGCAATTTATTAACATATCTAAATTTAAGTGTTTGCAGAAACAAAAGAAACCAAAAAAATAGTTAATTATTAATCTCCTGATTTTACATACCATACTCACAAAATATTCCAAGCAAGGGTTAAATTAAAGCATAAACTACAAATAATATAAGCAAATCAAACCATTAATTGGTGACTAATAATATTCTTGATTGTGTTTTTCATACTTATCATATTTCTTTTATTTTATTTTGCAGAGTATTTTGCTGAATGTTCGTTTATAAAATTATTACAAAAGTGGTCACTGTTATAGCTTGATTTGTTAATTGTTTACATTTATTAACCACTGAAACACTACTAGTTAACTGAAAATATGATGAAAGCACAATGTCAGAATGTTAATAAACTTAATATTTTTTTCAACAATCCTTTCCCGTTCCACCAGTTGTGGGTCTAGGAATTAACTAAGCCTCTCCACCTCTCCCTGTTCTTCCAAGCCTCTTCTCTATATATTCTTTCCCATGGGATGCCTCTCTCTTCCAGGCTGGACTTCACATCATCCAGCCATCACTTACGCGGTCTCCCTCTTGGTCTCTTCCCTCCTTCTTTAAACTCTTGCCAGATCTTAGGAGTCCTACCATCTTCCATTCTTTTCACATGCCCGAACCACCTCAGCCTTTCCTCTTCTACCTTTTTCCTCAAACTTTTTACCCCCAACTCCTCCCGGATATCCTCATTTCTCACTCTGTCTAATCTAGTCTTCCCTGCTATACCTCTAAGAAACTTCATCTCCCCAGCTTGAAGCCTACTCCAGTCTCTAGCATTCATCACCCATGTCTCCGCTGCATAGGTGACTACAGGCACGTAATACATTTTATATATTATTTCTTTTACCTTCCTTGGGACTTTCTTATCCCATATCAGGTGTCTCACTCCCTGGTATAGCTTTCCCTCTTTCTCCAACCGCCTTGTGATTTCATGCTCCACTCTACTATCCCTTGTTATTTCGGCCCCTAGGTAAGTAAATCTCTCCGTGATCTTCAATGCCTTGTTGTTTATGCAGATATCCCTTTCCAGGTTTTTGTCCCGTCCCACCACCATCACTTCACTTTTCTCTTCGCTCAAGATCCACCAGTTTCAGTTGCTGAGTCCATTCATCCAGTTCCCTCTGTACGTCAACAATTTCCTCACCCCATATTACCATGTCATCTGCGAAGATCATATGATTTGTGTCTTTATTCTGTTTTTGTAGGTTTTCCTTAACCATTCTTCCTACCCATTCCATTATTATATTGAACAGCATTGGCGACAAAACACTCCCCTGCTTTAATCCTCTCTGAATTTCAAACCATCCAGTTGGCCCTTCTGTGGTTCTTACTGTACATCGGTTCACCCTATATATTTCTTTTATCCAGTTCACTATGTATGGATCCACTCCCAGTTCTTCTAGACTTAGCCATATGTATTTTCTGTTCACCATATCGTAAGCCTTTTTTATGTCGATGAACACCATATACACTTTCTTCCCAAATTCCCACTTCTTTTCCGCCATCTGTCTCACTGAAAAAATCAAATCTATTGTCCTTCTCCCTGGCCGGAACCCATGTTGTTCTTCACTTAACAATCCCTCGCACTTAGTTTTCATTCTGTTCAGGAGAATTCTTTCAAACACTTTAGCGCATTGGCTCATCAAGGTGATTCCTCTATAATTCTTACACAGTCTCCTGTTCCCCTTCTTGAAGATCAGTATCACTTCCCCTTTTCCCCAATCTTCAGGTACTGTGCCTTCCTTCCAAACTGCTCTCATCACTCTATACAACCATTGTACTCCCACTGGTCCTGCAGCTTTCACCATATCTACAGTAACTTCATCCGGTCCGCCTGCCTTATTATTTTTCATTACTTTTACTGTCTCTTTCAATTCTTGCCATGATGGTGGGTTTCCTTTTGACCTTTCACCTTTACTTATCTCCACTTCGATTCCCTTGACGTGTTCTTTTTCCTGTTCCTTGTTGTTCAAAAGGTTTTTAAAATAGCTCTCCCACAGCTTCCTTATCTCTGCAGCTGTCTCAATTGGGTTTCCCTCTTGTTTCCAATATTGAAGCCCCTTCTGTTGGTTTCCTCTTATTTCTCATCATTCTGTATAGGAGTTTTTTGTTCCCTTCTACATCTTCTTCTAGTTTCTTTGTGAATTCGTCCCATGCTTTCTCTTTCGCTTTCCGTGTTCTTCTGCACTCCTTTTTCTTGTTCTCATATAAGCCTTTCTTTATTATCTCCTCTCCATCCTTTATCTTCCTGCTCTTCCACCATTCTCTCCATGCTTAGTTCTTTTCCCTCACACCTTTTACTGTATTCTCGTTCCACCATTCACTTCGCTTTGCCTTCTGGTTTGCCCTTCCTGAGGTTCTCTAACAGACTTTTTCTGCTGCCTCAGCAAAAGCTATCTTGAACTTTGACCATTCGTCTTCAACTCCTTCAGTGCCCTCCCTTGGCAATCCTGTCGTTATCAGTTCTTTAAAATCTTGTTTAGCTTCTTCCTTGTTC
>JAFIDM010074811.1:29689-40201 GCA_023159025.1 Thereuonema tuberculata | reverse complement strand
TTATGGGTCGCCATTAAATTTATGCTTTAGCACAAATTTATATTCACTTTAATTTATATTACTTAAATTTTCTTACTTTTGAAATATTTCAGAAAATTAGAATTCTAATATATAAGTGAGAATGGTTCCAAATTTTATACTTGAATTTATTCTTAATTAATCTTCGAATAAAATTATGAATGTTTATATATTTTTGACCAATTTTTCAGTTTTTAATGAAAGGTAGGCGGGGGTGGAAGAATGAGGGTTACTTCATTTTGATTGATGAGAATGTCGAGGGGGTAAGTGAGTGGGGGAGAGATTTTCAATTACATTCCGATATATGAATTCGGAACTCAAAATATTCATTCTTAATATATATAACACGACATGACCGATATTTAAATAGGTGTAAAGTATTTAATGAAAGGATGTAATTGTGAATGAGTATTGTTAATGAGATGACTTGGAGCATTGAATGAAGCACTAATTCAATATTTATTAAGAAAAACTTATGGGGAAATTTCTGAACACCCTTTTTATTTAGGAATTTTTTGAAATGTTTTATTTGGAGAGAGACTTTTTTTTAAATTTTTGAGCGAAATAGAAGCTACAAAGAATTTTTAATTCGTAAGAGCATGATCTTATAAGACATAAGTCCATTATAACCATTATATTGACCCAATTATACTGTCTCAAGTGAAAATGAATAGAATTTCTCATAATTTCACCCTTTTCTGTCAATAAGTGCCTGTCCTCCGTTTGCCAATTCGTAATTATGTTCAGAAACGTCGTTATGTTAATAATGAATCTTTTGTAGTAGAAATATGGCACCTCAATACAGAACTCTATACTGTAAATTGCCTTGAAGAAACAGACAGCTAGTAATACTTATCCAGCTTGACTCTAAATTATATTTTATAAATATTTATTAGTTGGTACATTACAAAAGTACATTGCATTTTTTATTGAAAATTGTTAATGAGAAATTTTTATTTAATTTTAATGTTTTCATGCCGTTCAAATGCCACCTAATCCGTTCGAATGCCACCTAGTGACATGAGTGGTTCGCTATTCTTGCCCTAGAACAATGGACCATACGAAAATACGGTGACATAGTAATATCTTGTCTATCTGTACGGACTACAGCGGTGACAGACAAACGGACGGACAGAATGAACGCAAGAGCTTTCCCCATTTACACTTTCGTCGCTAAAAACCTTGCAAATTAAATTTATATTTAAACACTAATATCATTAACAAAAAAAAAAAAAACATTTACCGGGATTTTAATAATTAGTCAGTCATTTTTTTTTTAATTATTTCAGAAGAAATTAAACTTGTTTCCATTGCACCAAAGGAGATCAAAATACGGAGTAAATCGATTGATCACGCCAGTCTTCTAAGCGCCATTTACGGGTTAAAGGTTTATTTCGGTTATTTCTTGACTTATTATACATCGTTTTTTCATCGATTACATAAAAAACATCTGAATTTCGATCGAAGGCAATTGAATGTCACATTGCAGTCCAGGCGTAATTGATCTATTAAAATTTGTGACATCATTCTTGTAACTGGATAAGTAAATATTCAAAAACAAGATATATCTTTAGTTATGCATCATCTATTAGTTCAACATGCAACATAATAAATATTAGCATTCAAAAATAGCCTTCTGAATTGGTCGGAAAGCTTTTGCATAAAGAAAGCTAGCATTATTCCTGACAATAATATCTGATAATTGTATCTACACATCAGCTAGTTTGAAGAAAAGAGAAAAAGTTTTAACTCGAAACGAACTGAAGCCGGCATTAAAGAGAATACAATTCCAGGGTCAGCGCTACAAGAAATCGATTATATTGAGTTTTAATGCTGTATTATAGAAGCTTTTGCAGTTAATTATGGGCCCAAATGGTAAAGTAATTGATTGAGGCCTCGAGGAATCTGCATATAATAATAATTATCTTGAATGGCGGTAGTTTGTGGTATGTAATTTATGTAGGCTATTTGTAGGTCAACAACTGTATATTAAAACTACAAAGACTAAAAAAGACTTTCAAGATGGCGGCACTCGTGAGAAGATGCGCTGTAAAATTTGTGAATCGATCGGAAATGGTAATAGAAACAAGGAGTTATGATGTCTGATCCCATGGAGCATGGATTGGAAAAGAAAGAAGTGCTAGCAAGAGCTGAAGGCAATGACAATCCATTTGACTTAAACTATATATATAATTATATTGTTTGATATTCCCTTTAATTCACACTCAATCTTCTTATTTTGTAATACTATGTACCGCTGATAAAGACGACAGAAGTAAAGATAATTAGAACATTTGCAATTTTGTGTGAGTTATGTTTTTATTCATTATATTAATGAATGGAGGAAGAGCGAAGAAAAAACACTCGAATGAAATAGAACTTCGCATTCTCAATCAACAATATGTAGAGTAAACTCCATACTATTATTGTATGTAATTACTTATTGATGTAAAATTTAAAAAAAAAAAAAAAAAAAATCTTACTTAATTCTCGTTTAAAGAAATTGTTAAATTGAAAAAAAAAAAAAAAGTTTTGGGCCCGTCCGGGATTTGAACCCGGGACCTCTCGCACCCAAAGCGAGAATCATACCCCTAGACCAACGGGCCGTATGGAATACGTAAATAGTTGTCTTCAGTTTGGATAGATAACGCTGTATATAATCTGATTTTTATCGCAATATGTTTTAAAAATAGGAGAATTACGTGTTTAAGGTATTTTTAGAAAACACTTTTTTATTGATGCGATCTGTAATATCTGTAAAGCTTTATTCATATTTGAAATTGAACTTTACTTAATGATTCATTTCGCATTTTTTTTTTTCATTATTTGTTAGTTTTGATTCTCAATCTTTCACATTAATATTTTTTCATTAATTTATATTTAAACACTGATATCATTATTTTTTTTAAAGAAACCAATATCCGAGTTCATTTATTATTGTTTGAAAAGAAATTAAATTATTAAAAACAAAAGTCCTGTAAAACACACGTCTGACGAAGACAAAATTAAAACCAAGGGTCGTCTGAGGAAGGGAATCGAAAGATTCTCGAAACCAGTCACGTGACCAGACACTTGTTTTTAATTTTACCTTCATCACCATTTTTTTTTACAGGACTTTTGTTTTTAATATTCACGTTTTATCGCACACGTTAAATATTGTTTGATATACACATTACCTACAAATTAAATTATTCTCCATGGAACCCAAGAAGTTCAAAACACGGTATATAGTCGATTGATCCCTCCAATCTTCAGCAGAATCGCGTAAATTTTATTTAAATTATTTGCATCGTATTATTATGGTTTATATAGAAATGTCTTCAAATTCGATGACGGCTCGAAAATAGTTCAAAAGTAACATTGCAATACATTATTGATCTTATTTAAAATAAGACAAACATATAATTTATAACATCATTCGTGTAATTGAATAAGTAGTACAGTCGGACCTCTATTTAACGAACCTCTATTTTGCGAACTTTTCTTTGGAACCAAGAACATTTTGCTAATTTCTTCATAAAATAACCTCCGAATAGCGAAGTGCATTTTCTATTTAACGAACTTTTCCGTGGTATCTATTTTTTTTTTTTTTTTTTGGAAGACGAAGACGATATTCCCTTAGAAGAAATGAAAGAAATGTGGATATAGCTGAGGGAAAAAGAAGAAATTAACGATTATGTGCTGATTGATGATTATCTTTCACTCGAGACCTCGGAAACACTAACTGAATCCGATATTTTGGACAGTGTGAAAAATAAAAACAATATAGCAATGCATTGCGATGAAGATGAAGATGAATTAAAATCGAAATGATGATGATGCAGAAATCAAAATACCTTCGTATGATGAAATGCTAAAATCATTTGAAACAATCCGAAGCGGATTACAATTTCCAAGAAAATACGCCTGAAGGGGTTTTTGGTACATTGCAAAGATGCGAGACATACTAAGAGCGAAAAAATTTTTTCAAAAAAAAAAAAAAAAAGAAAATTAACAGATTTTATTAATAAAATTGAAGTACGCATATGATAATGTATGCTTTATGTCATTAAAATTATCACTTTTTTTAATACTATTTATTGTTTATGTATTTTAAATCTGTTTTATGTAGTTTAAAGTAATTTTAAAAGGTGAATCTCTTTTTAACGAATTTTCCATAGAACGAACTTTTTTTCGGGATTTAGCGACTTCGTTAAATAGAGGTCCGACTGTATTTAGGCCTTCATATTAATAAGAATTTGTACTTCTAGTTATTCATTGCCCGTTGGCTAAATGTGCAATTTCAGGAATAGTAGTGTTCGAAAATCATCTTCTTAATTTGTCACAAAGCTTTTAAATAAACAGAGCTGGTGTTTTTTGAGGACATCAATCTATATTATTAAAAAAAAAACAGTTTGTGTGCGGAGTATTGTTGCAAGGTCAAATTCTAACTGTTAAAAGTGGATTTCAATATTGTATTGCACACAATTCTTAGAATTTAAACTTGAATTTATTTTTAGTTTTAGTTGTTTTAAATTTTTGTTGTTAGTTTACTTAATGGAATTTGTGTTTTTGATAATTTAAATGTTGTTCCGTTACATCTGCTTTGTAATTCTTGGCCAAGAGAATTCGATTATATCATGTGACCTGCAGTAGTACAATCCTTCTACAATTATTAAAACGTAGATTGTGATTTTTAATTTAAAATATACTTTTTGAATCATAGGAACAACTGCAAATATCACAAAAGAGTATTTAAAATTTAGCGTTTACGAACATATTAACAAAATGGTACTTACGTCTGGCCTTAAAAAAAAATATTGATATACAATTTAAAAAAATAAAAGGAAAAGAAATTCTCATTTAATTTTTTTTTTTAAAGAATTAGGTTGATGTTAAATTGAAAAAAATAAAAAAAAATAAAAATTGGGTCCGTCCGGGATTTGAACCCGGGACCTCTCGCACCCTAAGCGAGAATCATACCCCTAGACCAACGGACCACACGAGAAATAGAAATGACACAATTAATAGTTAATTCAATTGAAAATAGATGGCGCTCCGTATGACCTGATTTTTTCCAACGTACCATACACTGACTATTTGCCGTTCCGCAATTTATTTTGAAAGTGCGAATAATTCATGTACTTTCAAAATAAGGTGTTTTATTGATAAAACAGTTCTTTTGATGTGAATCAATTCAAAGTATATTAAACTGATTAATTCTTCCTTTTCCAAATTATACGGAAATCTGTAAAAACTTTATTCAGATTGGTGAAAGATATTTATTTATTCATATAAATACATATTCATAAA
The DNA here is from genome assembly GCA_023159025.1 of Thereuonema tuberculata. NCBI lineage: Eukaryota > Metazoa > Arthropoda > Chilopoda > Scutigeromorpha > Scutigeridae > Thereuonema > Thereuonema tuberculata. The sequence continues at coordinate 34,891 of JAFIDM010074811.1, read as the reverse complement.
GGAGTCCAAAATTAAACTTTGCTATTGATTAATTGTGCATTTTTTTTTCTCAATTTTCTCAATAAACATCTCAAGCTTTTTCAATAATAAAACAAAAAAATTTTATTTAATTGATATTTAAAAAATAATATAATTTTTTTTAAAAAAACAAACAAACAATATTAGAATTTTAATCATATCAGTTATTCCAATTGTTTCAGACGAAATGAAAGTATGCTTCATGGCACCAAAGGAGTCCAAAATCCGAAGTGTAATAGATTGATCACGCCAATCTTCCGAGCTTTTTCCTGAATCTTCTTAATTAATAAATTCAAGAAAAAAACACAAACAAACAAAACAAACTGAGAAATTAATATGAATCTGTTTTTTTTTTTTTTTAATTATAGCGTCGTCCTAAGTTAATTATTTTTGCTGCTTATGATTATTAATTATTATTAGTAAGTAAGAAATAACCTGAAATTGAATTTTAAATTATTAATTCCCGAATTCTAAGCGAATTCGATTGCATTTTCTGAGTATTTTGTTTCACTTTACGATTTTTTACCTCCTCATTGCGTAAATTAAAGGCTACATACTACATATGTTATTCAAGCCCACTAATAATATCCTACAATTTTTATTTCATTGGTAGAAATTATACTAGTACAAGAAGTATAGTAGTTCAGTATTTTCTTAAATTACATATTGTAAATACCAAGAATAAAAAGAAAAAAAAAATAGTGTCAGAAAAAAAAACAACCAAATGTATGTGTGTTTGTTTATTTTTTAATCGTTCAGTTTTACTTCCTCCATACTCGAGGTATTTTCGAGTTCAAGCGAATATTTAAAAAAAAAATAAAAAAAAAATCGTTACTATTATTGATCAGTGATATATCAGAGTTAAATTACTTCTTCAAAAGTAAGTAAGCTACAGTTATTGTTCGTTATTTTATTTTATTTTATTTTATTTTATTTTTATTTTTTTTTCATAGGGGGTGGGAGGTGGGGGGGTCGAGTTTGGTATCATTGGATGTCCCCCTCCGAGACGAACAAATTTTAATTACAAAGTTTTTTGATCCGATTTGTAGTTTTCGGGATATTTCAATGTCTTCACCAAAATGAACACCAAGATAAAAATTTTAATTTATTTTGCAATTTTTGATTCTTCACTAAATTATGGAGTTAATATATGGGCAAATATAGGAAATATACATTTGGAATATTTAAAAAAAATCACAAACCAAAGTCTTAAAGTTGATATTTCCTAAAAACATACGGAATAATACTAATAAAAGGAAATAAATATTACTAAAGCATAATATATTATATCCTAAACAAAAATTTATATATAATAATAAATAATTTTTATAGTGTTATTAAATTAAAAGATGAAAGAAAACTATAATTTGAGAGATAAAAATAGAATAAAACTTGATTACCCTTATATCAACAATGAATATGGTATAAGAAATTTTAATTATGTAATTGAGAAAACCTTTAATGATGTAAATTGGAATATATTTAAAGATTAAGAATTTCAATTGTAAAAAATAAGGTAAAAAATTGGATATTGGATAATATTGATTAATAATTTATAAATTTTACGATATTTTGTGTTATTGTTGTGCTAATATAATGTTTCAATATGTTTGAGGATCACAAGTTGATTTTGAAATTATTTTGTAAAATTTATTTAAATGTAATTTTTAATACAATTATTATATATTACAATAAAATAACAGCATCTGTTGATAGGAATTTGAATCCCTAACGGGACTGAATTGTAAAAATTATGGAGTTAATGTAATATAGGCAAATGTAGGAAATATACATTTGGAAAATTTTAAAAATTTGCAAACCAAAGTTTTAAAGTTGATATTTCCTAAAAACATTTGGAATAATATTAATAAAAGGAAACAAATATTACTAAAATATAATATATTATATCCTAAACAAAAATTTATATATAATATAATAATAAAAAAATTTTATAGTGTAGTTAAATTAAAAGATGAAAGTATAAAAGAAAATTATAATTTAAGAAATAAAAATAGAATAAAACTTGATTATCCTTATATCTATAATGAATACGGTATAAGAAATTTAAATTATATAATTGAGAAAACCTTTAATGATATAAATTGGAATATATTTAAAGATTATAAAAGAATTTCAATTGTAAAAAATAAGGTAAAAAGTTGGATATTGGATAATGTTGATTAATGATTTGTTAATTTTATGTTTGTTCTAATATGTTTTTTTGCTAACATATTTGTTTCAATATGTTTGAGGATAAGTTGATTTTGTAAAATTTGTAAAATTTATCTAAATGTAATTTTTTTTAATATAATTATTATGTATTATAATAAATAATAGCACCTGTTGATAGGAATTTGAATTCCTAACGGGACTGAAATGTAATTTAAAATAACTAAGAAATAAATAAATAAATAAATAAATAAATAAATAAATAAATAAATAAATATTACAAATATTTTTTAATTGTTTAATTGTCTCAATTACAAAATAATTTAATTGTAACGAAAGGCCAGACGAAATAAGCAAAAGTTTTTAGTATTTTAATAAGTTAATGTACATTTTTTTAAAGGATTATTATTTAGATACTGAGATTACAAAAATAGTCCTTTCTTGGGATATAATAGTATAGAAGACACAAACAACGATATGATGCAAATACAAATAAAGATATGATACCACAATATTTTTCAATAAAAATTTCAGAAGCTAAAGAAAATCAGAAAAAAAAGCAGCAGGAAGCGAAACAAGTTATTTATTTTCCTGAAATCAAATTAATCTGAATTATAAAGAGAACTTTAATCCGAAATTACAGCATTTTTCTGTGTACATTACTGTGATTTTTATTTTATTTATTTACTTTTATTATTTTTTTCCCTTTTTTTCCGTAATAAAATCGAATAGAAATAGAAATTAATATGGCAATTTTTTTTTCTTTAAATAATTTTTGATATTCAGATAAACATTGGTTAATTTTTTAAGTTATTGACAAATAAAATTTTTTACTTGTTTATTACAATATGTAAGCTTCCTTTGTGATTTAATCCTGTCTTTAATAAAATTATGTTGTAATTATCGTAATAATAATAATTATAATAATTTTTCTTCTTTTTTTTAATGCAGAAGTTTTATAATTATTTGTGCAATTGTTAAACTATCAACAATTGGCTACAGACGAATAAGACTGCAGATTTATAATAATAAAATATAATTTACAAAAAAAATTTGGATTTTATTGTTTTTAATGAATTATCGTTAACATCATTGGCATTATAAAGCAGGATCGTATCTAAAAATAAATTATTTATTTTGATAAACTATTGCTTTATTGAAAAGAAAAAAATCGTTAATATAGATGGCATATTTATAGAATAAAAGCATATAATTTATTTATTGATGATATTTAAGAAATAAATGTAAAATTGGACTAAGAAGTTGGAGTTTTTAACATAGGTTTCATTCGCAGAATTTGCTGACGACTCCGGAAACGGGTGGCTCCCTCTATAAACACTGGAAACTGCATTTAGGTCCCATCCACCCAGAGACTGTATATTTGGGTAGTTCAATTTATTTTGAAAGTAAGAAGGTTCCATATATTTAAGCTATTTCTAGGAAACACTTTTTATTGATGGAATCGGAGTTCCAATGATGTGGGGAGGAAAAAATAAATTCAAAATATTTGAAATACGCCCTGTCTCACATTACCGGAAATCTGTGATATTTTAAAGCTTTATTGTATTGGAAATTGAATTTCAGTACTGAATAATTTTTATTTTATTTTTCAATATTAGTGATTTTTACTTAATAAATGCTTCCGGCTTTTTACAATAAACATTAGTTAGTTTAATTGTACAGTGAATTGATTCACATCACAAGAATTGTTGAATATTAATTGTTGAATAAATACATGGAATATTATTGCTTTCAAAATAATTAACCGATCGACAAGTAGTCAATATATAGTATGTTGGAAAAATCCAGTCATGTAAAGCGCCATCTGTCGCCATTGAAGACAATTATTAATAAGACCGTTACATTTCATGTGGTCCGTTGATCTATTGTCCTCAAAATGAAAGATGGCCGCCCTGTTTTTGTGAGATCTGCGCATGTATCATCAATTACTCTGGTCAGGCACTTCCGTATGAGTTTATCACAGGAAGTCGCCATTACGGTAAAGGCTTGTTACTTTGCAAAACAGGATTGTATTCATAAATAATATATATTTATTTATTTATATAAATACTTATTGTTAGCAACTGGTATTGAAATAACGGTAAATAGTCGAGAGAAATTTTAATTTGGCGTTATCAACATGTCTTTCTCCATTGGACGACAGGAAAACATAATTGATCAGCTACCGGAAGGGCTGCGCAGTTCAAACTTCCGCCGGTCATCTTTCATTTTGAGGACAATAGGGGTATGATTCTCGCTTAGGGTGCGAGAGGTCCCGGGTTCAAATCCCGGACGGACCCAATTATTTTTTTTTTTTTCTATTTAACATCAATCCAATTCTTTAAAATTAAAATTAAATAAGAAGTTCTTTTTCTTTTTTTTTTTTTTTTAATTGTATATTAATATATTTTTTTTTTTTTTTTTTTAGTTGATCTCAGGGTATAATTCTCGCTCAGGATGCTAAAGGATTCTGGTTCAAATCCGAGACAGCTTCAGCTTTTTTTTTTTTTTTTAATTTAGCAGTTTTAAATTTTCTTACTAATATAGGTTTGTATTCTTTTGTGGCTAGAGGTCTCAGGTTTAAATCCGGAATGGCCAGATTTTCTTTTTTACCTGTAAGTTCAGTTTATATCCATAAAGTTACAATGGACCGTTTAAGTGGTGTCCTCACAACCTACGTCACAGTTCAAAGAGTCTGTTGCTAGGCTCGGTTGCTAAGGATTTAGCATTGAAATTTAGTTTATTCGCAAATAGCCAATATATGGTCTGTTGGAAAAATCAGGTCATATTGAGCGCCATCTATTTTCAGTTGAATTAACTATTAATTGTGTGCCTGTTTTTCTCGTGTGGTCCGTTGGTCTAGGGGTATGATTCTCGCTTAGGGTGCGAGAGGTCCCGGGTTCAAATCCCGGACGGACCCAATTTTTTTTTTTCTTCAATTCAAAATCAACCTAATTTTTTAGAATGAATATTAAAAGGGAAGAAAAATCTATAAAATGCACAAATTCATTAGAA
>JAFIDM010074811.1:0-14689 GCA_023159025.1 Thereuonema tuberculata | reverse complement strand
GTACGATTCACGATTAAGATAATAAAACTATTTGGTTTCTGAAATTAGAATTCATTACGTATAACCTACTATTAAGCATAATTCCAAAAATATTAAGAATTATGAACATTCAAGTTTTTTAAGTTTTCCACACTTTCAAACATAGTCTTAACTGAAAATCTTTTCACTCTGAAAAGCTTAACGAAATAGTAATAATAGTTAATAATAAATCTTAAGTTAGTCATCAAATATAGCTGAATATTTGATTATATATATATATATATCATTTTAGCGACCCATTTGGGAGCTACTGCGTTCGTCCCGTACGTCCGTCTCTGTTCTTCCCCTATCAGCTCTCAAACGGAAGATCGGATCGGCAAACGGACTTCATCACCGTATTCAGAGGCCCGAACACCGTAGGGAGGAGGTATTTATTTCTGCCTATCCGGAAAATGCAGGCAGAGTCCACTGTTTGTTTCCGCAAGTTTGAGAATTTTTTGCTCGACAACTAACGACCCGATCGACTTGAAATTTGAATATGCTTTAGTTTAGAGTTTCTTCTACACAATCTATATCTTTAACACATAATTTTTATTTGTTTTTATTATATTTAATTTTAAACCGCAGTTGATAGGTCATTAATTTTTTCTGCATGATCCACGATATAGCCGAGAATACGTGCTTTCAACGAGCGGTGATTTCGACGAATGTAGACGTAAACTACTAATTAAAGAAATAAAAAATAATAAAGATCATAATTCTTCAATTTATTCATTTTCTTTGCATTGAAATGATCCTAACAGAAAAATTGTGGAGATTTCGAAATGTTTAGTCTCTTCCTATAATAACCGTCGACGATTTAAGCCCAATCGGGTCCGCGAGAACTCTTTTTTTTTTTTTAGAGAATTTTTTTTTTTTTAGTGTTACAATTGTTATTCTTTTGTAGAAAAATATAAGACACCATTTGTAACGTTGTAAATTTATACAGCTCTAATTCACGCCTATGAATTAGAGCAAACTACTCAACGAAATCAAAACAGCAGCCACAAGGGCAACCGGAAGTGACTTGGCATCAGAGAGGAAACGTGGGCGTGACTGAAACCCTGTTTCTCTCGTGAAACTTACGGATTGTGAAAAAAGAAAATACACCAAATATTCTAACATCATTGTTCGCGTCTATTTAGGCAGTAAATATTTTTTACGAATTATCCTCATTAGGTTAAAATTAAATTGAAAAAAAAAAAAAAAAATTGGGTCCGTCCGGGATTTGAACCCGGGACCTCTCGCACCCTAAGCGAGAATCATACCCCTAGACCAACGGACCTCACGAATTACGCAGACACACAATTAGTAATTGCCTTCAATTGAAACAGATGGCGCTCTGCATGACCTGATTTTTCTAACATTTTTTGTATTGATTACTTCTCGGTTCGCAGTTTATTTTGAAATTTTTTACGAATATTCCTTGTATTTACTATATTTCAACAAAATAATATTTTATTGATAAAACAGATCCCTTAGCCAAAATATATTAAACTAATCAATTCTTCTGTTCTGAAATTGTACAGAAATCAGTAATATCAGGAAAGCTTTATTCAAATTGGAAATTGAAGTTTTATTATTGATGAACTTTACTTTTTTTTGTTTTCAATATTAGTCAATTTTGCTTCGCAAATCTCTCAAGATTTTACATTAATTATATATAATTGTGATTAATTTATATTAATAGAACGAATATCATTTAAAAAAAAAACAACGTAATATCAGAAATTAATCGTATCAGATCAAATCAATTCCAATTGTTTCAGAAATTGAAATGAAATTATTCTCAATGGCGCCTGGAAAATCTGGAGTGTAATCGATTGATCAATTCAATTTCACGCAGTATAATAATCTACAGTAGAACGGCATATTTTATTATTACTGTATTTAAGTTAAAGTTGTGATCAGTCCCAGAGGACCACGCAATGCAGCTGGAGGGTAGGCTCCAGTGTTCAGAACCTACGGGACAAAGTTGAGGACGGGGGGTCGGCCCGTCACTCGCCCGCCTTTTACTCCCGGGAAAGAAACCCGGTACCCATTCTACAGAGGGAGGGTAGACCCTAGGCCCCGTTTGGAGGAGAAAGAAGCGTGGAAAAATTCCCGTCCTCCGCCGAGGCAGGGAATCGAACCCGCTACCTCCAACCCGCAGCCAAGCGCCCTTACCCACTCGGCTACCGGGCCCATATTATTATTTATTTATTTATTTATTTATTTATTTATTTATTTATTTATTTAATGCAAATCTTTTAATGGATTGTAGAGAAAAACCTACGACTTTCGATCGACGGCGCCAAAACAATTCACAGTGGCATCGCAGTCCAGGCGTAATTGATTGCATTCAAATAAGACATGGATATAATTTTTGATTTACAAATATAAAATAAGCTAATTTATATTTATAAATTATATAATTAATATAATACATATTAATAAACACGTTTTATCCTTATATAAGCATCGCCTATTAAAAAGCATTCGAAAATCGCCTTCTTATTTTGTCACGAATCTTTTAAATACAAAAAGTTGGTGTTTTTACAGACAGCAATATTATCGAACAATTTCATCCCTGGCATCACTTATTCGGTAAACTTGTCAAAATTTCTAACTCAGCAGCGGAAGTGAAGAAAAAAAATATCGAGGGTCGAAGACTAGAAAATTCGCTTTTGTTGATGTGCTACAAGCCTACAATACAAACCATTTTACAAATAATTAAACATAAATGGTGGATTCTGATGTTTTAAATATACTTTACGAATCATTTGAACAAAGTAGAATATCACAATAGAGTTTCTGATGTTTAGCATTTATGAACATATTTATAAAAAAAAAAAAAAAAAAAAAAAAAACAGAAATTGAGAAAGAAATGTAAACCTCTTTTTTAAATTATAGCGTCATTCTATAATAATTATTTTTGCTAATTAAGATTATCAATTATTAAGGAAGGAATAACTTGAAATTGAATTTCACATTCTTCATATCCGAATTCGAAAGAATTTAATTACAAATTTATAAAACGATGAAAAATGTTGATTGATTGTACCTTTGTTACTTTGCAACGTCCACTAAATTTTTTGACCACTGTATATAGTAATAGGAATTTAATTCATGTTATTATTTTATTGATAAATATTTTATAAATAAATTAATGAAAGTCATAAATAAATGAATTTCAATTATGAAATTATTTTTCACTTTTGAGAAAGAAAAAAAAAATATTCGGGCCCGTCCGGGATTTGAACCCGGGACCTCTCGCACCCAAAGCGAGAATCATACCCCTAGACCAACGGGCCATATATACAAAAACGATACGTATGTCTTCAATGGTGATAGATGGCGTTCGCTACTTATCGGTCCGCAAATTATTTTGTAAGTGCGAGGATTACAGGTATTGATAATTATTGATGATTGATCATGTTATGGATGGAATCAAGAGTTGCTGTGATGTGGAGTGAATAAAAAAATCAAAACACATTAAACTGACTAATTCATCCTTTCCTAAATTACTCGGAAATCTGCACTATCTGTAAAGCTTTATTCATATTGGAAATTGAACTTTACTATTACATTTACTTTTGCATTTTATTTTTCAGATTAGTACGAAAAAAAAAATATCACTTTTGGGAAACAGTTAAATTATAATATAGATATAATAATAATAAAATTTAAAAAAAAAAAAAAAAAAAGTGGGCCCGTCCGGGATTTGAACCCGGGACCTCTCGCACCCAAAGCGAGAATCATACCCCTAGACCAACGGGCCACACGAAATTGGAATGATTCATGTATCTTAAATGGTTACTCCTTTCATTAGGTCCAAAATTTTCACCTTCCTAGGATATTTAGTTCTTGAAAGTTATCTTGATAATGGATGGAAAAGATTGGATTGGATTTAAAACATTTTTTTCTTTTGCTGTTATTTTCTCCGATTTATATATATATATATATAAATAATTATCATAAGCGATTTTTACAAACCTAAACAAGAAATTCCTAAATGAACGTAAAGCCTAGTTTCCCTAAAATCTCATTCCTTAAAATTTCTTTAAAATAAAGGATGAGACCAAGTTGCCTACTAAATGACATCCTAGGTTTTTCGGGTTCCACATTGATTCCGATGTTTAAAAATTTCTTTATAATCTTTTTTTTTTTACGATTAATTTTAATGATATCAAATTCAAGCGGAAATTAAGGAAATTGTTAAAAGGATTCATATTCACTGTTTAAGACATCAACCCATTGTTTAGTTTCTAAATTATTTGTTACTATTTCTCGACAGGTACCCATTTGGTGAAGATTTTAAATATAACAGGTAGATCTTCTCTAATTCATAAATATGTACGACAGATTTCAAGAAGATCCATTCAGAGGTTTAAAAGTTATTAGAGGAACAAACACCTACAAACATGCACACAGATTTGGTAAACCTCATTCCTTGGAAAGGAGACTAAAAAAATAATTTAAAATACTCATCAATTGATAAGCGTCCTATGAAGACATGTTTAAAATAGTAGATGTGCTAGTTAAATTATTAAATAAATTATTAAATTATTATTAATATTAAAAATAATAAATGTTTTTATTAAAGCAGGAAAGACGCTTTGGAAGTGTGTGTGAAATCAACAGATACTCATTTCAAGGTCAACGCCCGAAGCCGAGGCTTTGACCTGTGCCGTCATGTGATTTCCGGTGGAATCGTAACGGAAGTTGAGTCGCGAAATATTTAGCCAATGAAAACTTCGCTTTCGATTACTTTTAAGTTTTATACTACTATATTATTGTATAATTTTCAGTTTCTGTGCGAGCCATTTTAAAGAACACGTCTCTCCAATCGTAGCAGAAGTTGAAAGCAACAGTTGTTTTCTAAGTTTATAATTCACTAGGATTCAAGAATTCAGATTACAGATTTAATGTAAGTTGCCTTACAAAGAAAAATACATATTTGTTTAGTTTTAGGAATTAATTAATCACATGGAGATTAATATATACTAGTTTAATATTTTGTTAAATTAGAAATACCAAGAAAAAAAATAATCAAACAACATAAAAAGCAGTTGTGTTTTAATTGTCATTTTTAGCGACCCATTTGGAAGCTATTGTGATAGCGACCAAAATCGGTAGCTAATACTTTTATCCGTCCGTCCGTATCTGTCCACCCCTAATAACTCCCGAACGGAAGATCGGATCGGCAAACGGACTTCACCATCGTGTTCACAGGCCCAAACACCGTAGGAAAAGGGTATTTTCAGGGGCAAACGCTCCCACGTATTCGAGATATTTGGATTGTTTTCATTGGATTTCCTCTATTAGCTTAAATGTTGAAATGTAACCATCTCAATTCAGTTGTTAGCTATAGCTTGATAGGTAAGGTATCGGACTCATGTGCTGGAGGTTGAATAACCTATAATTGTGGGGTTTTTTTTTATTTTTTTATTTTTTCTAGCTTTTTTATTTTTTCTTAGATTAATAAACTTTTTTTTTATTATTATGGGTCGCCCTTAAATTTACGCTTTGGCACAAAATTATATTAACTTATTAATAACTCCTTACTGATATAGAACGAGGTAACATCGCACTCATACAGTTAATAACAAAGCAAAATAATTTACTATTAATACTAGATATGGTCCTCTTATTTTTAACAGTAAATAAGTCTTGAAAAGTATCTGAGTTACTGTTACTAATCAGTTATTTTTTTTTTAATATTTTTTTAATATACGACTTTCCAAATTAACGATGTATCAAGTATTTATGGACGCTATTTTTGCTACTTCTCACCAGAAATTTACATATGCTTCTTTAGTGTAAGCTCTTTTTCTTGTAGACGTTTTCATTTCTTAGTTAGAAATTTAGTGAAAACAAAAATTAATTTAATATCGGTTTTTATTATTTTATTATTTATTATTCAATTCCATTAAAAATCAATTAAATTTCAGTAATTCAATATTTGATTCCAACAAATACTAATAATAAACGAAACACAACATGCACCACCCCAAGTCCACTACGGAAAAGATTACTCTTCCCCGCAAGGAGGGAGGCCGAGGATTCATCAACCTCAACACCCTACGCGAAAAACAACACACTTAGGGAATACTTCCACCAAAGAGCACAACACTCCTCACTCCACTCAGCCATTGTCAAGACAAACACCTCCCACCCCTGGATCTCGCAAACCCTTCTCTAATATTCACCACCCCCGACACCCACATACAGCAGCTGCGTGAATAATAGATTCATAATAGATTAAGCGGCTCATAATAAATTTCATGGCAGACATCACCACGAACTCAGCCAGCCTCATGTCGACATGGAAGCATCAAACAGATGGCTGACGAATGGTGAGCTATTTGGGGAGATCGAAGGGTTCATGATCGCGATACAGGACCAAGTCATCCCCACACGCAACTACAAGAAACACATTCTACATGATGCAAACACACATGACGACAGAGGAAATGCCACACTACGCGTGAGACGATCGACCACATAATATCAGGCTGTCCCCTTCTCTCTCAAACAGACTACCTCCACTGACACAATCAGGTAGCGTCCATCGTTCATCAACAGCTAGCACACAATTACTTATTAAAAACACGATCCCGTTCTACAAGTACAAACCACAAAGCGTATTAGAGTCAGCCTCACATAAGCTGTACTGGGACCTCACACAGACAAATCATACATCACAACAAACCTGACATCATACTTGTTGATAAGGTCAACAAACAGACCTCCTCATTGATATTGCAGTGACTGTCAGCAAGAACATGCAGAAAACTCAGTAAATACACCGATCTAGCACATGAGCTCCAGGAGCAGTGGAGGCAGGACCGGGTACGTGTTGTACCTGTCGTTCTGTCCGCCACTGGTCTGGTGCCTCACACATTGCACCACAACCTCAGCACACTAGGACTTCACAAAAACACTTATGCATACCTCCACAAGGCTGTGGTACTCAACACAACACGCATAGTTAGGAAATTTATGGACACAACCACATATCCCTAAGCATTTTTTTTTTACACTTGGCAATATATGCTTTGGTCCTTGACCCGCCGTATTGTCTCTGCTGTAGAAACCCATTGTTTGAAAATTTACATAATAATATTAGTAATTTTAAAATTAAAAAAAAATTGCATTTATTTTAATTTTTTATAAATAATTATTGAAAGAATGGTTTTTTTCGTATTAAAGAAAAAAGCTATCAAAATCGTCATTTTGTCCCTCAATACAGAATATGAGGTGGCGCAGAAGTTAAAATGGCGTCCTCTACCAGCATTGTTTGTAGGGCTTTTAAATAAGCTCTGGACAGTTTAAGAAAACTTCTCAAGCGATACTAGCTTCCTCACAGATATGAAGATTTTGAATGACTGCCAATCTTCTTAATAGATTGATGTAAAAATAAAGAAAAAGGACAAAAAGTAACTCCATTTTGTTATTTTTATACCAATAAAAATATTTACTGGTAACTGGGTTTCTAATAACCCGTTACATTACCTGCTAGGTAAACGCTCATTTATCCATTGCGTAATGATTGGGGAGGTAGGAGGTCATTTTGAGAGATGAGGGGGAGAGACATCAAAATTTTTATGTTTCCAGTTGAACAGTACGTAAATATGTCAAATGTTAAGAAAACCGGTCCATCCGTTTCAGTAGGGGATTGGAGACTAGGGAGATTATGTTTGAGGGTTCGATAGATAAGAGATCAAAAATAATTGTGCTCATGTTAATTAAGCACCATATCAAATTTCAATGACATCCGTCCAGTCGTTTCAAACAGACAAAAGCAAAATGTTCAACTTCTTATGTTTCGTATCCTCAGTCAAAAATTATTACTGAGTCACAGGGGTCGAGGACTGGGGAGAGAGAGGTGGAGAAGAAATATATCATGGAGAACATCGTATTAAATTTTAAAAGAAATCGTCTAGTGGTTTCAGGGATTTCGGGAGTCAGTTTCAGGATGGGTATGGGTTCACACCAAGATCAATGTTATAAATTGCATGGACCAAATTTACCTAAATCCATTCAGCCATTTTAAGGTGATACCCTTACAAACAGGCAACAAATAAATGGACAAGCAGAGGGCAAAAAAAATGTTTAAGTGGAATAAACTTCGTATCCTCAGTTATTATTATTAGTAACAGTAATGGTAATAGCCGTAGTAACAGTTCCATCACCCTCTGTAGTGGCCAAACCATGATAGACAGAATTTGTAAATGCTTCTTTGATAAATGACTTTTTTTTTTCCTTTTTTTTTTTATTAACATATACAAAGCTTCACTTTCTCGGCAAACCAATATATCTTCTAAGTTGACCAACATACTCTTACTGTTTTAAATAATTTTTCAATTTTATTCGTGTTTTATTTGTTACTAGTTTGTGTAATGTGATTTAATTATGTAATGTGATTTAAGTTTTCTTCTATGATTATAAAGAATTATTTGCCATTAGATAAATTGTTTGAAAAATTTATATCTTTTTTTAATAGACTTTGAAATTTACCTTTAAAAAGCCGAGATGTAATAGTCAACAGTTATAGTCAACTGTTTAAATTTTATAAGTTTTGCTTTCAAAGGAACGGAAGTCAGTTATTTGAAAGAGCTCTAGTAAAAGACGTTCCATTGCAATTTTTTTCAGTGAAATTTATTTAGGTTATCAACTAATTGTAAATAATCAAAGTTTCGTTTTGTTCTTTTGTTTTTTGTTTTGTTTTTTATCTCGATCATTCTTATCTCAACTGTGAAGCAGTGAAAGATAAAAAAAAAAAAAAAAAACCTGAAATAAGTTAAATATTGTTTTTCAATGGATCAAAAAAAAAAAGAATATTTTATATTTATATTTTATATTTTATATTTTTTATATTTTATATTTATATAAGAATATTTTTAGCATGAGATATCTATATATAAAATAAAAATAAATATAAATAAAAATAAATGCTGTAGGGTGGATCGGGCTGATGAGTCCCAAAAAGGACGAAACGGCCGTTCCCGATTTTCTCCGATGATAAACTCGAAAGACGTTATTATTTATTCATGTGCAGCCTTGGTATTCCTTTTAAAAACATTTTCTGCCACGTTAAATTTATTTATTTAGATATATTCTGCCTTTTCAGTGTGTTGGTTTCTTTATAATTTAATATCTTTTAGTCCTGTCAATCATTAGGAACAAAGATTTTTGTGTGCACTTGAGCACTTATTTTTTATTGTTGTTTATTTGGGTCGGGGATCACTGTCGGGTGCGAGAGTGACTTCCACTTATACACACGCCTCTCTGGGTTTATCATCGGGGAGGGTGGATCGGACTGTTGAGTCCCAAGGAGGACGAAACGACCGTTCTCAATTCCTCCGATAGCGAAAGGCGCTATTATTTATTTAGTTGCAGCCTTGGTTTTCATTTTCACTACAACATATAATAAACTTTTTTTTAACAGGTTTCTTTCAGGTTTAACATGTCCCAAGGTAGTGCCAGTAATATTAAAAAATATGGCTATCAAGTTCCAGTTACCACAGCACAGGACTTATTGTCAGGTACTTTTATTGAAAACTTCTTAAAATTAAAAGCAGCTCCAAAACATCGTATGAAAATTTAATCCTATAAATTATAAATTCATTATTTAATTTCAAGTTGTTTAAAAAACTTGAATGTTAACAATTCAGCTTCGTCAAATTTGTCACGTACATTAAGAGCCCTGCAAGTTTATTCCCCATTGAGAAATTATTGTCTATTTTATTGGTTTGTCTTTTCTAGAATCTAAGAGACTCATTTGTAGTCTAAGCAAGATTGCACGACAGGATGTAGATATTGTTGTCTCATTTCTTCCCTGCTATCACCAAAGGTTCGCAATGCATTTTAAAAATACATCTTTTTATTGAAAAACTAGCAGCAAAGCCTGTCGGACGATAGGCATAAAAAAATCTGAAAAATCATTTTATTATCAACTAAATACTAAACTAAATACTGTGCTAACTTGTGAACGAAGCTTCTACGGCAAAAATGGTTTTGAGTTTCGAAATCAGCGTAAACAACTGAGTAAGTATGCCAAATTTTATTAAAATGAATGCAGTGGTAACAAAATTATTTGTTTTTGAACGTATGTTTTGTTAGAATTTCAGTTGTCGAGGTCAGTTCCCAAGAATAAAATTTCATGGAAACAACATGGAATGACACAATGAACTAATATTTTCATCCAATTTGAGTACTTTTGATTCAATGGTACCGTTGAGAAAACATTGGATCTATCTTAATGGCTTAATTATATCGAGTTACAGACAGACGAACTTAGCCAATTTATATGTTTATATATATATTTGATTCGATTGCTGATTTGATTTGAAACATTTTTTTTTTTTTTTTAATGTTTATCAGACCTATTTTGGTGTACTTCTTACCTGTATACCTGTAATATAGGTTCTGAGAGTTTAATCTAAAGGATCATTTTCCACCCAAAAAGAAAAACGAAATACCAACCATATCTAAAGTTTAATTTATCTAAAGAATAATTATTATTTTTGACTCATAACGCCGAAAGCCATTTAAAACTCACCTTTGTGAGTTTTAAATACTGCGCTAACTTGTGAACGAAGCTTCTACGACAAAAATGGTTTTGAGTTTCAAAATCAGCGTAAAAAACTGAGTAAGTGTGGCAAATTCCATTAAAATCGGTGCATGGTAACAAAATTATTTGGTTTTGAACGAATGTTTTGTTACAATTTCAGTTAAAATTTCATGGAAACAACATGGAATGACAAAATGAACTAATATTTCACCCAATATAATTTATCTTGATTTAATGGTACCATTGAGAACCTTGGATCTATCTTAATAGCTTAATTACTGTATATCGAGTTACAGACAGACAGACGAAATTAGCAAATTATATAAGTTGAAAGTAAAAAAAATTTCCATCTGAGTTCGTCAACCTCCTACATTGGAAATCGTTACATTCCTCTGCCATTGTTACATCATTTACACATATTAATGGTTTTCTTGTTCGTTTATAATAAATGACTACAATTTCTTCTGCCAAAACGAAATATGGTGATGGAAGGAAAAGATTCTTAGGATAATTCCTTGACGCACCTTAACTTACCAGACTTTCAAACAGTTTACATTCTTAATTCACTATTGGATCCTCCAGTATTCGAGATCCTGGTTTCATCCAACCATTCGAATCATGGCTACTATGCTACTGGGCATGACATCAATAGAGAAGGCTATTCATGTTAATCAGAGGGCTTTGGTGGAAACATAGCACATTCTCAATGTAGTACATTGGCAGTAGCTGAAATATAGACTGTAGTAATATTTCATTCATTAATTGTTGACTTCCTTATTAAGAATGTTTTAATGTAATAAGGTTCATCCACAATTGAACAGACAAAATTCCGTGTGTGTCAGTAATTGTCAAGATCAGTTTTCTAGAATTATAATTTTTAATCTAGAAGAAGTACACAGATAACATTTCTTGACTGCTTTCAAATATATATGATTTCGTACCCTTACATTGGAATTGTCTTGCATAAAATACAGCAGAATTTGGAGTTCTAAATATGGACATTTGGTAATAACGGGTACCCTTCCCACAACAATTGAATTAATTAAAATGCACTTCCGACAAATTAAACCGTCTCCGGAAAGTTGTCAATTTTTTTTGATTTCTTAAATAAGTTACTATACAGTATAGCACCGTATAAATAATTTCTTCATTTAATTCGCAAATAAAGCTGAAAATTATAAGTCTTTAGCCTGTTTGTCTAATGAAGATTTATTGAGTAAGGACAAGATAACTTGTAAAAAAGTATTTATAGATTATTTATTTCATTTTTAAATGGAGCAAATTCCTTTCTAGAAAGAAAAAGGTTATCTAATCATAATAGTTTAAAAATCGTTATCGGGGTCAACAAACTACTGTTATCAATTCTTATCATAGGAAAATTGGTCTGGAATACACTGTGTGACAAAAAAAAAAGACGCATTTAAAAAAAAATAGTGTGATCATGATGAAACATGGTATGTGTAAAGAGAATGGAAGGAAAATGACTCCACAACAATGAGCAATGCAGGGAGAGCAATGCAGCTGTTTATTTCGGAACAACAAACCCAACTGTTAAGAATTGGTGCATGTGAGACCGCCTCTTGCAGCGATAGATGCAGATATTTAGCGTGGCATTGACTCATATAAACGTCTAATAGTGTTCTTTGGAAGATTCATCCAACTGTCTTGGAGTTGCTGGGCTACTATTATATTTTACAGATGATAGGTCTGGTGATCTGGCAGACCAAGGAAGTATCGGAACACTACGTAGACACTCTCTACAGATATTGGCCGTATGCGGTCGGGCATTATCCTGCTGAAAAACGGCTCTTGGAGGACCTCGCAATGTAGGCAAAATGACAGATCGTAGGATGTCCTGGACGTAACGTTGTGCCCTGACAGTACTCCGAAAGACAACTAAGGTGACTGGGCGTCGTATACAATGGCTCCCCAAATGAGGCCGTGAGCTGCTCCAAAGTTAGGTGGAATGAGGCGCGCTGACCTGGTCGTCTCTACACACGTATTCGGCAGTTACCTGCTCCAAATGAGAACCTGGATTCATCACTAAACACTATAAGACCCCAGTGAATTACATTCCACGCTCTGGTCCGACACCACTGCAGGTGGTGATGCAGATGCTGCGGATCACTGGTAGTCTTCGTAACGGACGCCTGCATCGTAATCCAGCCTCTGCCTCTGCCTCTGCAGAAACACTATTTATAAGCAACCAAGAATGCGCAATTCAAATGCGCCGTGGCGCCGCTCTCTGCATTCATTGCCTGCAATTTTTTTACAATTCGCATGTCTACTCATTAGATATTTGTGTATTAAGTTTCGCAGTTGTTGACAGCTATTCTGTGGTGCGTCGTTTTCTTTGCTACAAAGTGTATTTTGAAGATTTCAACTGATATATTAACGATCATTTGAATTTTTATTTAATAGAAACTCATCGAAATGAAGGACCTTGATACAAGAGCTGCCCTCGTCACTGGTGGGGCTCAGGGCATTGGTAGAGCCATAGCAGAAGCATTTCTTCAAAACAAAGTCAAGGTAAAAAGAGTTATTCTATGATTTCCAACAAGATATAATAGGTTAAAAGTGAAAGTCCTTAAAAATAAAGAGATAAGATTCAGCATTCATTCAGTACTAAAGTCTGATAAAGTAAGATTCAGTACTAAAGAAAAAGCGGTTTTGTTAGATTAACATTTTATGCTAGAATACCAATTATCGAAAATTCTTTTGCTGTGTTTAAATTAGCCTAGTTTTGATAAGGCTTTTTTTTTTTTTTTTTGAAGAAAATATTTGTATTTTAATGAGAAAAACAAAGATATTAGTAAATGTACATTCTTTTTATGAGAAGACAAAAAAAAAGTTGTGATTTTTGGTGGTAACTTGGGCCGCAACAAGACAAAGCAAATTATCGAGAAATAAAAAAATAAATAAATAAATAAATAAATAAAATAAATAAAATAAATAAAAACCGAGATCGAGATTTGAAACGTGATTTTAAGGGGAAAAATTTTAAAAAACTATTATTATTATTATTATTATTATTATTATTATATAAACATTGATTTTTAAAAATGTTTTCGTCGCAAAAAAATGCAAAATCAGGGATTGCTTCTACAATTCTAATCAGATTACAACAATATTTTTCTCCTTTTTTTTTAAATACAACGTAAAATATCAATTAATTATCCTTAGCCGTGCCGGCGTGGCCGAGCGGTCTAGACGGCGGTCTGCCGTGCGGGGATTGTGTCGGATCCGGGTTCGATTCCCGGTTGTGGCTTGGCTGTTTCAATTTCCTTTCCTGTGTTTGTCGGCTTCTTCCACTGCTTCTTCTCTGTCCCCTTTCTCTTCACTTCCTGGTCAGTAGGGGTGATTATGATTAGAGTCCCCTCAGTATTGGTGACGACTTCGTCCCGCTGTGGACTGAAAATACAAGGCCATCCACACACACACACACAAAATATATATATATATTATGCTCGAGTCTTGCATAATAAGAAGCTTCAAATGCTTTAACAAGCAAAAAGGTGTTGAAGTGAGCCAAATTATATTAGATAAATTCATGAAAAATTGTATAGATATCAAAAAATTCCAATAATATACTTATTTTTTTTTACAAATCCAATGATCAAGCACAAAATTACAACGATTAAAACGTTAAAACATAATGATAAAACAACGTACGTATTCGGATCCTCTTACTTCTAGATCCTTTTTCAAGTTCTTAACCCCCCTTTAAAAAACCGTTCCTTCCCTCTGGAAGTCGTCGTGTAAATGAATTGTGGTGAGGATTAACTGAGTGGATGATGGACTGCCCTCTGTTGAGGAAAAAATGCGTAAACCAAAGTAGTGCGTCGTCTGCTTGTCTTTTTTTTTTTTTTTTCATATTATATTGTATTGTATGTGCGCAGTTAAATGTTACGGGTAGACAAATCCTGATTATAACTACCTTGAAGTTTTATCATGGCCGATTCATAAAAGCGGCGCAGATATTCATCCTTAAATTGTCCAAAGACAATAGGGTGCGCCGTGTCCAATTCATGGGACTTCCCCAAACAATGCTGGGCTGTACGATAGGCCATATTACGTTTATTGACGGCCCCTACATGCTCATTTAGGCGTTTC